>RPOG01001612.1:0-86146 GCA_008086565.1 Thalassoma bifasciatum
CAGTATTTCAGAGAAATCTACAAACTTTTCCACTTGGTCACAAATGTCATTTGGGCTCCTCTGGCTGATGCAGTTTCCTGTTTCCTGTTTTATTCTCTTCACTTTAAAATAAAAGTCTAATGTTACGGTTGCACCACCCTGACATTTGACAAGGTGAAAATTACGGGACAAAAGTTTTTTACATTTCTCAACAGCTTTTTATTTTTTTATTTGCAAAGAATGTTTTATTTAAAAAGGTTGAAGCATAAAATAATGCCACTGTATTTTTAATTTCCATTTACAATAACTGACATTCAATTTTTAGAGTTTAATTACTGTGGATACTTGTCAGGACGGTTGCACCACCTGACATTTTGGGGGTTTGAGGAACCAAAACACAAAAAAACATGTTATATTTTAATAGTTTAAAGATGTGTTCAAATAACACAGGTTTCATAGAATAAAGAAATACATGTGATGAAATACTCAATTCGTGATGGAAGGAAATATTGCACTCGGACACAAAAAAGGGACGTCACTTCATTGACCTATATATAAAAAGTAAGAAAAAGTAAGTATTTACATCCCTGATTTAGAGTTAAAATGTTAAGTCTCTTAAAACTAGCTCGACTAGGGGCCTGAACAATAGGGACTGGTAGAATGTTCTTATTGGCTCACATCCAAAAATATCAAAATCCATTGACCAATTTCATATTTATTCACATACAAACTCAGTTAAATGTTGATGCAGAAAACCTGTAAAGCTACTTTTGGATTAAGGCATTTGTATCAATAAAGTTTAATAGAAACCTATCACTAGAGAGAGAGCTGCAGATTTCAATAACTCTGTAAAGGTGACTCATCATTTTGGGTTAAGAAAGCTGTTGGGTTTTACAGAGTGGAAGATGCTCAGCTGATATAATCTGCATCTATTCCTTCAGATAACAGAGCAGATTAGAGGTCACTGTGATCATCATCATCATCATCTTCATCATCACGACCTCGGTGCTGAAAACAGCAGCAGCTGCAAATAACAAACAGAGCCATTGATCAAAGTGGGAGAGCTGCAGGTCACGGGCTGCAGCTTTGCCTAATAGAGGCACTACATTAACTGTGGGCGTGTTTTGACAGATCCAATTAGAAAGAGCTCATACCTCTGCCACCACCCTGCCCTCCAAGCAACCCTCAGACTTTACAGTAGCTCTGCATCCACATTACTCCAGCTTCAGGAGGAGATAGCAGCCAGAACAAATGTCGCTGCTTTCATCTCCGTTTTTGTGCTGAATGTACAGCGCTTTAAGAGAAAACACTTGTTCCCATGCTGACGACTTTCATGTTGCCACCCCACCCCACCCCACTGTCTCTGCAGCCTCTGAACGTCTATTCCTGTCTCTGGTAGCACTGCTTCTCTCTCCACAAATGTTCAAATGATAGGTTTTTGTGCCTAAGTAGAGGAGCGAGTCATGCTTCACAAGACGGAGTGCGGCAAAACATCTGACTCCTGCCAAGGACAGGAAACAAAGCGGGCTCATTTCTGCAAAATCTATTCTTTTGTCCTCCACCGTGGTCTGCTTTTCTTTGTGCACCCTTCAGTCTCCCTGCAGCCGCAGTCCTCCCTCTCAATTATTCCTGAAAAACAACATGCTTGTCAATCTTTTCCCTTTCAATAGCTAATGGTCTATCTATCCCCCTCTGTCCAACAGTCAGGCCAATTAATTCGATCAAGCTGTTGAAAGTCATTTTCAGTCACAGCAGGAGAGCGGCGCCGAGCGACAGCGCTGCCTCACTCCAGTCATTGTTAAAAGGGAAACAACACCCAGTAAACCAAGGTGCATTAGCAGCAATGGATTCAGAAGTAATTTTATAACTGAACCTTTCAATTATGTTTCCTGTGCATCATTTCCCTCTTATTTCTGCTCTGTTTGTGCAGAGGGGGGTGGACTCTGTCAGCTTCAGTCTGTTACAGATGAAATCCATACGTGTTGTCAACATATAAACCAGTGTTTTTCAACTGAGGGGTCGGGAAATGTCTAGTGCAGTGGTTCTTAACCTTTTTCAATTCAGGGCCCACTTTTAAGTCTCAAAAATTTTTCGCGGCCCACATCTGACCATATAATTATGGGGGCTGTATAGCGCCTTGTTAGCGCTTGATTTGTAACAAAGACCCGAAATGTAAGAAAAAAATGTAATAAAACCCGAAATGTGATAACTGGTCAATGATATAACAGATGCTGAGCCCAGAAGGTAAAAGTCATTTGCCCACGATAGAACAACTTGTTAAATGTTGGGTCAGTGATTATAGTCTTGGGATATACAACATTTGTTTGATCAAATCTCAGGGTTTTGTTAAATTTGGGGTCATGTTACATGTTGGGCTTTAACTTTCCCTCTTCAAGGACTTTTCTTATATACAAACGTTTGAACATGTTGAATATCCTTACAAATGTAACCAAGTTTTAATATTTAAACATTATTCTGTACATTTGTATCTTTATATAATTACCCTTCTTAAAAACTCAGACTATTTTGAAAATGATTTGGCGGCCCACTTGCAATATCTCCGCGGCCCACCAGGGGGCCACGGACCATAGGTTGGGAATCACTGGTCTAGTGAAAAATGAAAATGTATGAGTCACTACAGACACTTGAGAGATAAATAATTTCACACAGAAAAAATAACAGGAACATATAAATATATTTTCATATATTTGGTTGCACCACCTGACATTTTTGGGTGCTCAAATTAAAAATACTAAAAAATAATGAACCTAAAAACTTTGAAAAGCTGGTCAACTACTGAAATCTGTTAGAAAACATAATTCTTCCCTCAGAAATATGTTTTTATCCATTTTCAAAAAACTTTTAAAAAATACGTTTTTAGACCCTCTTTTTGTCAATGACCCATAAAACATGGATGTAGTCTCCGTGACATCACCCGTCTGTTACTGCAGCTACGTTTTGAGGCTAAACGGCGGGCGCGGCCATATGGAAATTGGACGAGTGACGAGTGCCCAAACTCACAGCAATTGGGCGCCCGTCAGTCACGTGATCTGAGCTGTGGCTCTGATTGGGTAAGCTCTCGATCTTAATACCTTCCAAACGGCTGAGTTAGAAAAAAATTCACCCCCCTCACAGTGTGTGCCGTTAGCGAAATAAGCGATCCAAACGGGAGACAGAGTTTGTACCAGGCTTTAAATACGCTAATCTCAGCTCTGAAAACGGCTTTTCCCCGTTCATTTGTACGTGACTTCCGGTACTTCTGGAACCAGCCTCAAGCGGTCACTGGAGGAACAGCAGCTTTTGAGCACTTCAGTGTTGTCTCACTTTTTCAGACAGGAGGTTGCCGCTTGGACAAGTCCCAAGGGACGGAGCCACTGGAGGGCATTTTTGAAAGTTTGTGTTTTAGGTCGGCTGAAACACAACAATATTTTGCATTTCCCCCCAAAACAACCACCAAGACTTGATGACTTGGTTAGATTTCAGTTTTTGTGGTGTAGAAGCCGACAAAAAAAGGCAAAACTCAGAAGGTGGGCAAACTCCTTGAGGCACTGTCTCTCTGGCTCTGGTGCGCAGGAGCAGGCGCAGGCGCAGGAGCAGCGCAGCATGTTGCCCGATTTAATAAATATAGATCAACATCAATAATTGACAGATATCAACATAATTAAGACTCTTTGCAAACACAAATAGTGTCACAGAGGTGATTAGGTGAGAGTCTGTTTTCATCGTTTTAGAGAGAATTCAGCTGAACAGAGAAAAACAGGGAACTTTAACAAATATTGCAATATCATTTCCCTTCAATATCGTGCAGCCCGAGTGTGTGTGAGTGTGTGTGTGTGTGTGTGTGTGTGTGGAGAACAGGTTGTCGACTTCCTGGTGCCATCCTGTTCTTGTATTCCTCACACTCCTCTGCCGTCTGAACAGTTTCTCTTTGACTTTCTAAGAGCCATCCTCCGTCAGAGTGCACAGAAAGATGATGAGCTGTCCAAACACTGTTAAACCTGGAGTGTGTGTGTGTGTGTGTGTGTGTTTGAAATCATTTTCTCTTCTTTCTGCTGATGTGAGCTATCTCAGCGCTCGTGCAGGCCTTTGATGTCGCTCCCTATTGTCTTGCGGAGCTGCAGGAAATTGAAAGGGAAGATCGTGGGAGCGTTACAGAAAGAGAGGAGAGATGGCGGCGGCGGCGGCGTGCGGCACACATCGAGGTTTTTCTGGGACGTGGCACACGGAAATGAACTAGCCTTGCATGACCTGCAGGAGCTTGATTTCAAAGTGTGAGAATAAACCGGGGACAAAACGGAGAAGAGTTGATACTGAGTGAAAACACAACAGATCAAATGGGCGAGTGTTGAGACCCAGAGCCATACCCAGCTTTAATAATCCTGCAGCTTCCACGAAAAAGCTGAGCCTGGAGTCAGAGACGACGGTAAACCTTTGGAGAAAACACTCGCGCTAAGAAAAGAGCATTTGCACCTTGAGTGTTAAAAGAGTTTTAATGGAGGCAGAATTGAGTTTGAAGCTTCAGCGACTTAATGAAAGAGGAAAAAGCCTTTTTCCTTTTCACCGAGTGCTTTCTCGGAGTCTTTCAATGAACACAAACTTTCCCAGATGTCTTTTTGTGCTGATGAATTATTATGACAGTGTAAGCGGGTTTTTCAGGTACAAAGCATGGAGTGTTTTCCTCGAGGTCAATAAGTGCATTTCTATTCTTTGAGAACCCTGAAAAGTGGAATTAGCTTTTGATTTCAACGTGGTTTTTACATGCTTTTGTCAATACGGTCGAAAATTTCAGGATGTGATTAATAATAAAGTTTCCTCTTTGAATAGAGGCTTTAAATAAAGTAGGACACTGTTCCTGTGTCGTTTCTGTGTTTCATCAGCATGTCCTTCAACTGATAGGTAATTCTACTTCAGCTGAAAATAAGCTTTTAATCCTAACATACAGTATTGGAGTATTTATAGTGAGCAGGATAATCCTGGGAGCTGTTCTTGTGGTGAGTGCAGCTTCTTCAAATGGAGAACAAGGGGAAAACAAAGGCTGTAAAAGCAGCGACTGGAGGCTGAGCTCAGGTACTGGAACCACAGGTGGGAACGCGAGGATGCGGCGCGACAGGTCGGACACAGGAAAGTGGGTTTGCTCTGGCGGGAGATGGCTATTTACGTAGCTGAAAATGGAGTGGGCCTTTCTGACATTTTCACAGCCCTAAAGGCAGCAGTGACCTTCAGCTGGAAACACGACGATTAAAGACGCGAGGAGGGAGATGGAGGAAGAGATGCAGGGCGAGAGGTTGTTTCACGGGTTCAAACTGATTGGAAAACAGTTCAGAGAAATAAAGACGAAAACAGAAAATGATTCGGAGGTCGTGGGAAAGCATTTGAAGAAAAAAAACTTGCTTTTCTTTTGTTTCATGTTTTGTTGTGCAATAATCTGGCTTTGATTTCCTGTTTGATTTCCCCTGGTGTCTGGCTGCAGTATAGGTCATAAGCCCCGCCCCCTGGTGTCTGGCTGCAGTATAGGTCATAAGCCCCGCCCCCTGGTGTCTGGCTGCAGTATAGGTCATAAGCCCCGCCTCCCCATATATTCCAGATATGAGCCGGGAAAACTTTAAAAAATTACGATACCTCGTAGAAACGTTTCTCTCATCCTTACTCTAAGGTAGTATGAAGATGTCATCTGGATGCATGGTGTTCAGGTGTTTTTTTTTCTGAGAAGTTAGTTTCTCATTAGTTATTGGATGTTAAAAACCGTGATAAAAGTTTCGTTTTTTGATAGTTGACAGCTGCAGTTCGTGAGTAGTTTTTATCGGGGATATAAGAAACTTCGGGAAAAAGCCAAAAGGAGACTAAACCTTCTGAAGAAGAAGAAATAAATATTTTTATTTCTCTTTTTTACTCTGCTCCACCGGAAATTCTCTACTGCGCAGACTCTGGCTGCACAATGGCGGCTAGAGAAACGGGTTTTTTTGGCTTCAAAAACGTAGAACGGTGACAGGAGGAAGCACGCTGTCCATTCTATACACAGTCATTGGTTCAAACTGATTGGAAAACAGTTCAGAGAAATAAAGACGAAAACAGAAAATGATTCGGAGGTCGTGGGAAAGCATTTGAAGAAAAAAAACTTGCTTTTCTTTTGTTTCATGTTTTGTTGTGCAATAATCTGGCTTTGATTTCCTGTTTTATTTTGAAAACCTTGTGTTTCCACTTTGTGCTGCATTTCCTGTCTCTCTTGTGATTGTGCATAAACTTTTCTGTGAGTTTTTAAGTCATGAGAATCTTTGTTTCCTGTTTTGAACGTGTTTTTCTGTCGGATTCTATTTTGTACTTTGCTGTATTTTGTAATCAGCCTCACTTTTACTTCCTGTCTCCTTGATTAGTCTCACCTGTGCCTCGTTTGTCACCTGTGTCTTGATGAAAGTTGTGTGTGTGCCTTTTTTTTCTCTGTCAGAGCTTCATCCACCTTCCCTGTGTCTGGTATTTTGTGTGGGCTATTTAGAAGTAAGTTTTCTTCTTTCAATATTTGTTAATTAGATTATCACATGTCACATCTCTGGCTCAATTATTGTGAGTCTTCCAACAATGTACAAGTCTGTAACTAATTTTTCTAAATGTTAATGTGCAAAACTTGAAGTTGCATGAAATTTAACTAAAGGGATGCTGAAACTGAAACATATGTACGAAATAAATTTTCGGCTTTAATTGTTTTTAAGGTCAAGGGTTAATGAGCTTTGAAAGACTGAAGACTATCCTCCTTTTTGACATTTTTGATTCCTTAAATTCAAAAATGTACGATTTAATATCAGTTCAGTTAGGAAGATTAATCAATCACAGATTCCTCTCAACATCTGTTTCTAACTTCAGCTAAATTCTGAGAGATTCATTTATGTAATAACTTCCAGAAAAGTTGCTCATATGTTTAAAATTAATGATGCACTCCCCCACTTCAGCACAGATTTCTACTACCACAATTATTCAGTTCTGTACTTAAGTCATGTTGTAGAAAAATGAACATGTCAAAAGAAAACGTTAGAAGCAGACATGAAGAGGAATCTGTGCTCGATTACTTTTCCTTAGAGATGCAGATCAAAACAGAATTTAAATGTGAAACTGAATCCGTATTATACAAACAGGAATCAAATTTTCTGTCTTGGATTTAAGGAATATAGAGAGTTTAAATTTCAAGTACAATATGAATAAGATTTCAAAACATTAATTTCTATTTTCGATCAGGATTTTCAAATTATGTTTACATTACAGAAAAACTTCACCTCAAACAGAAAAGGATTTTTTTTAAATAAATGTACAAGTTATGAAGCTATTTAGTCGTCTTTGAGGATCTTTGGGTCCACTTATGGTCACTTCAGTGTTTATAAACTGATTTTAACCCGTTTTAGAGTTTAACTTGTTTTTCACACGTGTTTATTTTCAAGGCTGAGAAATGATGCAAACACACATGAGCCAAATCCTAAAATATTCAACTTTGCAGGAGAAAAAAAAATCAGGTTATAACAGAGTTTAAAAAACCTACAATGATCCTCAGGAGTTAATTTCATTATTTATGTTTTAAGTTCACAGCTCAGGTGTTTTGATTTGTATTAAGACTTGAAGTTGGTGATTTAACTGCTGTCAGTGATAAGTGGAGCAACATTTGTTTTCTCAGTGCATTTAGGAGACTCTACTTTACACATAGAGTTTAAAGAAAAGAAGAAGAAATAAATACAAAGACAAATCAAGTCATGGAGGAACATCTTCAAAACCAAAGAAACTCACATGAGCTTCAAGAAAGTAAAAACCAGTCGTCATGTTTGAATCACTTCTTCTCTCCTGATTCACTCGCTCACCCTGTTTCCTAAAGTCAGTTTTAATGTTCTGTTGAGGGAACTTATCAGGTGAACGTGACAAAGAAATCAGGGGACAGAAAATAAAAGATCTCCACGTGTCTGTGCGGCCAAACGAGGAGTGATTATATCGAGCTAATGGACTGTGATTATGAGCAGACGAATCCTCTTCTGCTGCCACGAGGAAAATTATTCTTCTTGTTCCCATTGTCTCTTTTATAACCGTACGATGTCAGTGTAATGAAGAAGTTGGTCCAATTACAAATGTACTAAACCAATCCTTCCATTTCTCCTCTATATGTGTGTGACTCTTGTTGTAATGAAGTGAAGACTGGAGTTCATGGGCTCAGATTTACTGATATGAAGAAATGAGATATCAGTCCATGTTCTATTATATCAGCTCTGATTAATTTCACCACTATTCACTGCGTCTTCTTTTTAGTGTCACTTCAGGTTATTCAGATATTAAAAATATTTCCAGATGATTATCACATCATTGAGTCACGTTTAAAGGGACAGAGAGGAGTTTTTTAAGCGATGTTGAATAAGTCTAATCTTTATTTTAATGCCTGATCATAACAAGTAACAACTTAAAAAGAAATAATCAGAACCAAAATAATTATTTCTAAATGCTGTTTCTCAGATTCCCGATTGGATGAGACTCGACCAGATTTATTTACTGCAAGTTCAAGTTTCTGTGACAATGTTACGCTGGCTGACGAAGGCTAAAACACAGGCAAAAGGCTAAAACAGGAGCTAAAGGCTAAAACAGGAGCTCAAGGCTAAAACAGGAGCTCGAGGCTAAAACAGAAGCTAAAGGCTAAAACAGGAGCTAAAGGCTAAAACAGGAGCTAAAGGCTAAAACAGGAGCCAATGGCTAAAACACGAGCTAAAGGCTAAAACAGGAGCTAAAGGCTAAAACAGGAGCTCAAGGCTAAAACAGGAGCTAATGGCTAAAACACTAGCAAAAGGCTAAAACAGGAGTTGGAGGCTAGAACACAGGCTAAAGGCTAAAACAGGAGCTAAGCTGGCTGAGCAAAAGGCCAAAACAAAGGCAAAAGGGTAGAACACAAGCTAAATGCTATAACATGGGATCAAAGCATGAACACAAGCTAAAGGCTAAAACAGGAGCTAAATGCTAAAACATGATATCAAAGCATAAACACAAGCTAAAGGCTAAAACAGGAGCTAAAGGCTAAAACATGAGATTAAAGCATAAACACAGGCTAAAGGGTAAAACAGGAGCTTAAGGCTAAAACAGGAGCTAAAGGCTAAAACATGAGTTGGAGGCTAGAACACAGGCTAGAGGCTAAAACAAGAGCTAAAGGCTAGAATATGAGATCAAAGCATAAACACAAGCTGAAGGCTAAAACAGGAGCTATAGGCGAAATCAAAGGCTAAAGGCTGAAACAGGAGCTAAAGGCTAAAACAGGAGCTAAAGGCTAAAACAGGAGCTAAAGGCTAAAACAGTCTCTAATGTGTTTGTGCTAATGTTGATTCCTGTCCACATGCAGCAGTTATTCTGCAGTGATCTGTTCAAACCTGAGAGTCTATCAATAAAATGAAGAGCCAGGTTACGTTTGCTCTGCTTGGTGAGGTTGGAGTTGGTAGATGAGACCTGGTAGGACACAACAAGGATTCACTAACGTTACCCGGTAAGGACACGTCTCTTAACTATGCTATAAACTTACAAAGTTTGACTGTTGTCATGTTTCAAACAGTTTTCTTGGCCGAAGAAAAGTAGAGTGAAAAAGATCTGATCTCATGACAGTTTGTGCTCCAGCAATCCACTTCAAATGAATTCTCCTCACAGGCACTTTAACCTTATAAAGCCAAACTTATCATATTTTATACATGAGTTCAAAAATCTCTATCTCATCAAAATGATAAAAAATAAAAAATAAAAGTGTTTTCTGCATGAAATGAATGCATGTGTACAAAATAAAATAAAAAATTATAATAAAAAAATAGCTTTAATAAAATAAAAGCCCTACAGTCAGAAATTTGGACATGTAAATCAAAATATCAAGGAGGAATATTTTACGCTCTCTCAAACTCAATAAAGCTTGTGGGAATCAGAGCACCAGTTTTTAATCAGAGACACAAATATTAGTGGAGCAAACTTAATCAGAAAAAGACTCTAACTTCTTAATTTCTCTCTGTTATCAGAGACGAGACGCTTCCTCCTGAGTGACGCTGATGATGAACTCTGCAGAGATCAGGTAGGAATAAATGTTTATATGTAAATTAGTTTAAAGAGGAGGAGAAAAGTAGACTGGGTCAGTGCAAAGACTGTAACTCTCTGCAGACTTTGTGCACAAAGATCTCACCTCTTACACCTGTTAAAGAGACTCCTCTGTGATGGAAAAAGGCTGTGAAAAGGCATTTCTCTTATTAATATGTAAAGCTGTTGCTTTCTCGTCCTCCCATTGGGATATAACTGTGGTAGCTCAGGTTGTGTGAGTGTTTCCTGGCTTCGTTCCTCTGCTGGCGTGAAAGTCAGCAGCAGCAGCAGCAGCAGCAGCATAGGAGGTTAATTGCGTAGTTATAAATCACACAGGACAGTACGGCTGCAGGTGCTGTTAGCATATGGCGGCACTTACTCAGGTCGTAGCGTAAACCTCCTCTGCAGAATTGTGACTTTGTCATTTCTGCCATAATATTAACGTTTGGGTGATTTGTCATTTTGCAGGAGAGCTCATTCAGCAACAAACACTGGAAGTCATTTGAATCATAATGGAGCTTTCTCCTGGTGTGAGATGTGCATATTTATCCAATCACTGCACAGTCTGATTAGCCCTCAAAGATTTAATGAAGTCACTTTAACTGAAGCCGAGCACCAAGGAGTCTCACACACTCCTGATAAAAAATCTTGAGACCACTTGAAAAATTACGCTCACCTATATTTTGCACTGTTGCATCTTAAAAAAGGTTTCACATACCTCCGATTAAGAGATTATTATTTTTTTTATATTATTTATATATTATTTATATTATTTATTGGCTTTTACTTTACTGTGTGGTGTTCTATGAGAGGGCCATTTATTGGATGTCAATTTCAGGATATTTGGCAAACTTTTTTATAGAGAGAGTTGACTAAAAAGAGGACACTGAGCGCTGTTACAGCTGGTTTTGTTTACGCAAAGTCGTCAGACTAGACTGTGGAAAATGATCTGCTGTGTTTGGTCGCCTGAGACTAAAAACTCTCTAACTCCTACAAGGTTTTACCTAGAAAGCTCAAATGTCACCCAGATGTAGACGACAAGATTTAGAAGTGATGTGGTGGATGTTTTATGTCTGACATGAAGCATCTTGAAGTTAATGATGTTCAAAAATTGGTGAGAATAAAAGTGTTTCAGCTGCATTTATCCTGATGTGGACTTTAGCCACATATAAAAACATGACATTTTCTGAAACTAGAGGCTTTAATCTTTCAAATTAGGTGTCACTGATTAATTTTGACCTAATAATTCTTCAGTTAAAAGCTTGAGAAACATAGCATGGTATAAAGGCCAGAATTGGGAGGGAACTAAGTGACTGAGGGAGGAATGATTGGCCAGTAAGAAGCATCCTCAGACTCTTTTTCACTCTTATAAATGCAATTTCCAGGAATTATGATCAAAATATTGACGGTAAGTCTCAGTTTTTCAGTTGACTATAAATAGATGTCAAACATGTTATTCACTGTTATTGTGCTGCACGTCTTTCATTCAGTATCCATCGATCATGTGACTCTGTCGCTCTGTTGGCGTCTTGAAGATTGATTGAGCTCAGATGAACGGATGAACGTCTGTGCTGCAGATTATCAAATCATTCCTCCTCTAAAAATCCATAAATGTTTGAGGAAATGGTTCTTTAGTTTCACCTTTTCTGCTTTAAGCACCTCAGCGTCTGAAATGATGTTTGTTAATCCTGCTGGACTTCTGGGGTTTTGAGTGACTTCCTTTTTAAAATCCACAAATTAGCTCTCGGGGAGCAACAACCAGGAGTAAAACAGTCTGATTTAGTAACTAAACCCTGAAAAATCACCTCTTTTTCATTGAGGAGCTGCAGATATCTCTGTGAAAAGATTCTTTCATGGGTCAATCAGCAGGTTATTAACGCAAGGACACTTCATGATTCATTTAAAACAAGACACAACATATTATCTTTGAGAGCACTTTAAAGAGTTCTTACAGCTGTGTATAATTCTGCATGAGTACTTTTTTAGAGCTGCAGTGTTTGGTCATGTCTCAGGATCCAGGACATTTATTGAAAACTCCACTGAATATGTATTTTTTTTCCCTCTTCAGCCTCTTTTGAGTTTCTCTACTTTGACTCACTCTGAAGTCAATCACGCTGTGTGTGACACCATCTTTCTTTCAGCCGTCCTTCTTTTGTTTTGCACCTTTTCTAACTCTCGCTCTCGCTCTGGTCTATCAGAGGCTCCATTTAATTCTAAAGTTCATGTTGGATTGACACAGCTTGCCACTTAGGTTGCCGTGGAAACCAGGTTGACGCACGGACAGGTTGTTGAGAACAGTGGGAGTGGGTGTTTGAGAGGAAACAGAAACTGGTCAAGATTGATGGATTTTTACCGCACGGATCCACAGAGCTGATCCAGATTAACTCAGCAGGAGGAAGAAACGCGTTTGAACGTAGATTTATTTCAGTTTGCATCACTCAGCTCTGTTTCATGAAGATTCCTGGTTCAGAGGGGGTTTTATTTTTATGCAGAATTTGCAAATTTGTCTCGTGCATGCGTGTATTCTCTCTGGTACTTTGAGCTCCACTTTAATCAGTGACTCTGAAAATGTCAACAGCTGTTTGAGATGGATGAGAAAAAAAAAAAAAAAGCAACAGCTCAACATCACAACATGGATTTTTTTTATGGATATCAAGTCAAAATTTTGAGATAAAAAAAATCTAAATTTAGAGATAATATAGATAGTTGTCAAGCTTTGTGATAAAGGGTCAAAATTTCAAATGAAAATTGGAAATTTTGGCAAAGAAAGTTAAAATACTGGGATGTAAAGTCAAATTTTGCTATAAAAAAAGTGATTGCTTTAAACTTTGTGGTAATTAAGTTAAAGCTTTGAGATAAAAAGTCAAAATTGAAAGATATTGAGTCAGAATTGTGAATAAGTAAGTCGAAATTTTAGGGTTAGTAAAGTTAACTTTTGAGATAAAGTTGAAATTGTGAGATAAAAGGTCTAAATTTTGAAATAGAAAAGTTCAAAATATGATATTAGAAGTCAGAATAGTGAGATAAAAAATCAAATATTTGAGCTAAATAGTCAAATTTCAATATAAAACATAACAATTCTGAGATAAACAGTCAAAATTACAAGATATAGATATAAAATAGTCAAATACTAAGTTAAAGTTTTGGATAATGAAGTTGAATTTTGAGATAAAAAGTCAAATTTTGAGAAAAAAGGTCTATATTTTGAAATTGAAAAAAAATCAAAATTTTGATATAGGGAGTCAGAACAATGAGTTAAAAAGGTAAAAATTTTCAGACGAAAAAGGCAAAATTTTGAAATAAAAAAGTTCAATTTTGAGATAGAATACAACTCTGACTGGCCTCAATGCTAGAAATCTGGGTTTTATCTTATTTAATAATGTATAAACTTGCTGATAAATGTACATTGACTGGCCTCAATGCTAGAAATCTGGGTTTTAGCCAATTTTTGCAGTCTAAGTCAGAGTACATACATAACCAAGTTTAAACTGTATGAAATAGGTTAAAACCAAGATTTCTAGCATTAAGGCCAGTCAAAGTGAATTCATAACCTAGTTTAGACTGTTTAAAGTCCATTATAGGTGAAATTTCTAGCATTAAGACCAGTCAAAGTGCATTCATTACCTTGTGAAGACTGTTAAAAGTCGAATACAGGTTGAGATTTCTAACAATACGACCAGTGAAAGTGCATTTATAACCTACTTTAGACTGTTTAAAAGACCCTGAATTCAGAGTTTTCTCCTCTTTTAATTTGAGATTGTTTATAGAGAGCAAAGGACAAAGGTCATATTCCTCGCAGCTCGCCGTCTATAATCAGCACTGTCAGCACTAAAAGGCCAAGCTGCCTCTGCTGTGTTGTCTGGAACCTTAAACCAGGCAGGTGCTCAGGGTTTGGATAGACACCAGAAAACTATGAGGTCTCTGTATCTGACTCCTCTCCTGCTCTTTCATCATCACCAAACAGTCACAGAGGAATCAGGCTGTTACTGAGAGAATTAAAAGTAAAAGAGAAAAGTGAGTTTCTGCTCCTCCTCATGAGTCTCTCTCTTTAAAAACTGAGCAACAGCATCAGAACAGCAGAAATCAACATAAACGGTTGTTGAGAAATCTGAAGCATCCTACTCAGAGGTGCTAATGGCGGGTGCTTGTGGCGAGCGATGATGGTGTCGTGTTTCATTTACTGTGGTCCCCGTGTTCTTCACTGTGGGTTATTTTTATGATCACTGCTGGTTCAAGTGCCAGCACATTTGCATGAAGAAGGACGTATCTAGTGCTCATAAATAAGAGCCAGGAGCATCCGCTACCTCTGAGGAGAAAACTTGTTCTTTGCATTTCCGTCAGTTAGTCACGCCGGTGCTAAAGAGCTAAACGCGCCAAAATGAGGGCAATGAGCTTTTCTGTTCACCGTGTCACATTTAAATCAGGATGTGGGCCAACGGGGAAATTTAATAGAATAAATGGACTATAAAAAGGTCCTGGATCTGGGGGAATATTTCACTGACATCATCAGCAAACAGCAAACTAAACACTGTTTTTCTTGGACGGCTGAAAGAACGCTGGCACCGTGAGATGTTTATTGTTCCTGCTGTTACCATTTTAGAGTCTGGGAAAGTGTTCAAATCTGGAGGCATAAACACCTCAATGAGGAGACTATACACTCTGTCACAGTACATTTTCACATTATTGCTCACTTTCAAAGGCAGATTAAAATGTTAGCAGCGCTCAGGGTTTAATGTTTGTAGATTATGATGATGAATTGTTTCAGCTCATGACTGAATGAGAGGTTAATAAACAAAACAAGACAAAATAAGAGCTTAGTTTCTGTATTTATAGATGGACTCTCATGTTATTTACAGGGCAGAGTGTTGTGTTTGTTATTCTTGATGCCAAAGACACAAAAAATGAGAGTATTTTTGGACAAAGGGTGAAAAGCTCTTAAAAAGAAATGTCTATATTTAATTTTTTTTTTACTTTAATGTGAATCAAAGTTGAGGAAAAATAGAGTTAAATACAGCTACAGGTCAAAATAACAGTTTTGGCGTGTGGTGTGTTAAAACAAACAGCTGGTCAGTGTGAGGTGAAGTGAAATCAAGGGATTAAACAGCAACTTCCTGTTTAAGATTTTCAAAATAAAATCAAAAGATATACAGTTATTTGGCTTAAGGGGTAGATTTTAAAACAAAAAGGCCAATTTGAGTCGATGAAACACTCAATTGTGTTATAAATTATCTTTTTGAAGCCTTATTTCGAAGGCTTTTTTGATTTAGCGTTTTTTTATATTGCTTAAAATACTTAAAAAAAAAAAAATAAATTCTGTCATCAAATAAATGTTATAGCTATGCAATGATGTACTCAAATTATTTAAAGGACACATCCAAAAAAGATTTTGTGTTCACAGATGATTAATTTAACGATGAGACCTTTACGCTCCAAGGAAACTTCCGGTTTCGTTGTGCGTAACCGTGCGTAACGTCATCAAACCGCTAATAAATTTACTAAGATGCACTTAAGTTTTTTGAAGAACACAAACAAAGGAGAATTTGTGTTCACAGATGATAAATTATACCCCAGGACCTTTACGCTCCAGAGAAACTTCCGGTTTTGTCGTGCGTAACCGTGCGTAACTTCACCAAACCGCTCCACTGGACAGATCCGCGCTTTGCGTTGGCAGCCAGACCTTACCGATCTGTTTCCACTGTTGCTGAGCGCGGACGAGCTGCGGGGAAAGTGGGAAACGGACCTGGACCGGTAAGAATCAGCGTGTTTCTTCCTTTGGTCCTGTCACGCGTGGAGACAGTGTGTGTGTGTGTGTGAGTGTCTGTAAGTGTGTGTGTCGGTGGGAGACGAGAAAGTTTGCTCTGTGTCTGGTGCTGATGAGGTGATAGTTTCAGGTGTTTTCAGGTGCCTGAGTTGCCAAAGCTGGAACATGATGTTGAGTTCAATGTCGCTTTTACCTGATTGGAGGATTAACTTCAGCGCAGGTGTCGATACAGATTATGGATTTTAGAGGTTGTGCGTAATTGTTCACTGGATCACATTATTACTCCTTTGTGCACACGTGTTGATGATGACTCATTAATTAAGAATCAACAACACACATAAATCAAACTCTTAAAGCAGATTTATTAAACATATCTGACCCAGGATTGTCCCAAACTACTGTAAAAGTAACTTTTCCTGCTCAGTTATTAGTCGATATTTGCAGAACTTGCTCTCAGTCCTCTTCAGTTTCTTTTTATACTCACATCCTGACTTAATGATCCTCCTTAATGGTATTTTCCTCTGGAAATTGTCAATAAAACCTCCTCACAGAGCTTTATGCTCTCCACTGCAGCTCACTGATGTTATATTCTTGCTTGAAAATAGAAAATGAATCATCTATATTTTCCCTCTGAAGGCAGTTTTCTTCTGCAAACTTAAAGTTTTATATTAACTCAGAGTGACCTTAAGTTTTACTCTGACAGGAATAATTATCATCAGGGGAATAAGATGAGTTAAAGATGTAAATTTGTCTGTGCAGTGTTTACATAACTGTGTGTCCGGTGAATCTGTGTGTCCTGCTGACGGGCACACGGCTACATATCATAACTGACTGCATGTTCAGGGTTCACTGCTCTTTGAAGGGGAAAAAATTTGACTTTGCATGCAAAGACCCCGGGACATGGATGTGTTGTCATGACGTGCTGTGACTCCAACACTGGATGCAGTTTTCTGGGAGCAATTATGAGACATTGAACTTCCTGATGCTCAGGGAAGATTTTTGAAGTTTGCACAGAGAGAAAAGTATCTGTTGTTGAAGAGATGTTACATCTACGGAAGCCCATTTCTGCCAGTTAAAACATGATAAATGATCCTTTTTTTACCCGTATTAAGTCAAAATTTGAGATAAAATGATGAAAGTTTGAGATGAGTGGTCTAAATAAGAGATAAAGTGTCAAATTGTGGTGATAAAAAAGTCAAAATTCTGAGGAAATACTTGAAATATTAAGATAAAAGTCAAAATTATGTAACAGGCTGTCAAAAAATTAAGATTAAAAGTCAAAATATGGGACAAAATCTCACATTTTTCTGATAAAGTCAAAATTCTGAGAAGAAAAAGTCAAGAAAATTGATTACAAATTTTGAGATAAAAGGAAAAATATCCAATTGAATGTTGAATTATGCGTTAGCAATGGCAACATTTTGAGATAAAAGTCAGAACTATTAAAAAGGATGTCAAAAAAAATGAGATAAAATGTCATATTTTTGTGAT
This sequence comes from Thalassoma bifasciatum, assembly GCA_008086565.1. NCBI lineage: Eukaryota > Metazoa > Chordata > Actinopteri > Labriformes > Labridae > Thalassoma > Thalassoma bifasciatum. Next base: position 17,288 of record RPOG01001612.1, read on the forward strand.
AATTGAGTTAAAATTTCAAAATTCAGAGGAAAAAAAAAAGTCAATATACTGGGATAAAAGGTTGAAACTTTAAGGTAAAACATACATTTTCAAATTCAAAGTTGAAATCCTAAAAAAACAAGTGGAACTTCTATGACAAAGGTCAAAAATACTCAAAAGGATGTCAAAGAATTGAGATAAGAAGTCAAAATATGGGATAAAATCTCAAATGTTTGTTATAAAATCGTAATTTTGAGATTAAAAAAAGGCAAAATTCTGAGAAAAACTTGAAATGTTAAGATAAAAGTCAGATCTATGTAATATAATGCCAAAAGTGTGGGATAAAATCTTGAATTTTTCTGATAAAGTAAAAATTCTGAGAAGAAAAAGACAAGAAAATTGAGAAAATAAAGTTCAGAATTTTGAGATAAAAAGTAGAAAAATACTCAATTGAATGTTGAGTTTTGTGATGACAGTGTCAAACTTTTGAGATGAAAGTCAAAGCTGTTAAAAAAATTGTAAAACAAATTGAAATAAAATGTAGTGTTTTTGTGATTACTGAGTCAAAACTTTGAGACAAAGTCAAAATCCTAAGAAAAAGGTTGAAATTGTGAGACAAATTTTGAAAATAAAAGTTGATATCTTAAAATAAAAATAAAATAAATAAATAAAATAAAATAATCTTAAAAATAAAAAGTGGAACTTCTAAGACAAATATCAAAATTAAACAAAAGAATGTCAAAAAATGGAGATAAAAGTCAAAATATGGGATAAAATCTCAATTGTGTGTAATAAAATTGTAATCTTGAGAAAAAAAATATTAAAATTCTAAGGAAAAAATATACAAAAAATTGAGAAAAAAGTACAAAAATTTTGAGATTCAGTGAAAATTTTGGATGGAATGTCAAAAATTTGAGATAAAAAGTCTATGTTTGAGATAAAATGTTTTATTTATGTGATTAGAAAGTAAAAATTTAGAAATAAAGCCTAAATACTGAGAAAAATATATTTGACATTTTGAGATAAAAGGTTGAAAGTTTGAGATCCAAGTCAACTTTTTGATTTAATAGAGTTAAAACCTGAGAAAAGTTAAAAAGCCAAATTTTGAGATTACATTCAAAGTTTAGAGGAAAATAAGTCAATTTTGAGATAAAAAAAAAATCAAAATTCTAAGGAAAAAATTATACAAAAAATTGAGAAAAAAGTTCAGAAATTTGAGATTCAGTGAAAATTTTGTGACTACAAGGTAAAAATTTTGAGATAAAAGTCAAAACTATTGAATGAAATGTCAAAAATTGGAGATAAAAAGTCGATGTTTGAGATAAAATGTTTTATTTATGTGATTAGAAAGTAAAAATTTAGAAATAAAGCCTAAATTCTGAGAAAAATATATTTTGACATTTTGAGATAAAAGGTTGAAAGTTTGAGATCCTAGTCAATTTTATGACTTAATAGAGTCAAAATCCTGAGATTGAGTCAAAAAATTCAGAGTACGAAACTCAAATTATGTAAAAAGAGTTGAAAGCTGAGATTAAAAGAGTCAAATTTATGAGTTTAAAAAGCAAAATTTTGAGATTACATTCAAAGTTACGAGGAAAATAAGTCCATTTTGAGATAAAAAAAAGTCAAAATATTGAAATTGAAGTCAAAATTCTGAGATAATTTAGTAAAAATACTGAGAAAAACAGTCATAATTGTGAGATTAAAAGTCTAAACTGTGACTTTAAGTGGAGAAATGGTCTTCTTTATCCTCTTTGTGGATCAGGGTTTGAGTTTCATTTCACTGGATCGTTTCCTCTCGTTGTGCTGAAAGCTTTATGCTCAATGATTGTAACAACAAGTCAGAGGTTTGATAAATCAGGCTGAACATCAGCGCTTTGATTCCTGCGTCCTGACTGAGAGCAGCTGCTCTTTATGTTCACACTTTATTTATGGTCAGCACCTTTTCAAACGGCCTCAGCATCTGCTCCTGAAATACGCCACAGTCTGTCAGGCTTTTATGATGAATGTACTCATGATTTCTCACCATCCTTCCCGTTTTTATTATCGAGGGTTTGAAGAGTTTGGAGCCTTAAAGAGGAGGCAGAGCGAGCGAGCGGAGCTGGTGTTGGATGGTTCGGTTTGGGACTTTTGGTTTTCAGGAAAACAGATCTGTAATTACATCTCTGTCCGTGTAGATGTGGTGGATTTAACGGTGTAAGTTCAACTTGGAGGTCTTCAATTCAGCTGTCGGTGGAAATCCTGGAGCTGCGTTGTTTTGGTGAACACAGGAGAAAGCAAAGATGATCAAGGTTTTATCCCAATTTAAATACCAATTTTTGTTGCTTTTTTGAGTATTTCTAGGTTTTTATTCCAATTTAAATAGCATTTTTTGTTGCTTTTAGAGTATTTCTAGGTTTTTATTCCAATTTAAATACCAATTTTTGTCGCTTTTTTGAGAATTTCTAGGTTTATCCCAATTTAAATACCAATTTTTGTCGCTTTTTTGAGAATTTCTAGGTTTTATCCCATTTTAATTCCAATTTTTGTTGCTTTTTTTGAGAATTTCTAGGTTTTCTCCCAATTTAGATACCAATGTTTTGTTGCTTTTTGGAGTATTTCTAGGTTTTTATTCCAATTTAAATACCAATTTTGTTGCTTTTTTGAGTAATTCTAGGTTTTATCCCAATATAAATGCCAATTTTTGTTGCTTTTTTGAGTATTTCTAGGTTTTATCGCAATTTAAATACCAATTTTTGTTGCTTTTTTGAGTATTTCTAGGTTTTTATCCCAATTTACATACCAATTTTTGTTGTTTTTTTGAGTATTTCTAGGTTTTTATTCCAATTTAAATACCAATTTTTGTTGCTTTTGGAGTATTTCTAGGTTTTTACTCCAATTTAAATACCATTTTTTGTTGCTTTTTTGAGTATTTCTAGGTTTTATCCCAAGAAATACCAATTTTTTGTTGAAAATTTTGAAATATACTTTTTTTTTTTCTTTTTTGAAATAAATCCTGGAGCTGCATTGTTTTGGTGAACACATGAGAAAGCAAAGATGTTTCAAGATTCCTGTTTTGGAGTTTGGTGGATTTGCTGAGTTTTTCCTCCTGTGAGAGAAAGATGTTTTTCTTTGCAGCAGGTCTGAAGGATCTCAACAGTTTTTGTGCAAAGCTCTGAAACAAACCGCAGAGTCTGTAAAGGTGAGTTCTGTTTGCATTCATCATTAGTAAGAGAATGAAAAACAAACGTTTACTGTCGCTAATTAGATTTATTGTGGATAAAACGGGTAACCTTGCACTCGTTCTGTCTCCACTGATGCAAAACAAGAACTTCAAGCAAACTACGACACATGATTTCACATCTTCACTGTTAAACCGTTTTATTGAAGAGTTTGTTTGTGTGTGTGAGAAGAAACTGAACGTTCGTACAAACGGTATAATCAAGAGTAAGTGAAGGAGATGATTATGGAAGAGAAATATTTCACAGCGTAACCACCAACACGACCTGCAGCTACACGCAGAAGAACGCTGACAGAATAACTGTGTCTGTGTTTTGATCAGTTCTCATTTGCAACAAGTGAGACAAACTTTGGGCAGTAAAAGTTGAAATCTGGTTCAGTTTTTTTGACATCCTGATTTTATACACTGCCCGGCCTAAAAAAAAAGTCCGACCTTGATTTAACCGAGCAAATAAGTACAAGCTTCTCATTGGATAATGATGCAAAAAGTAACTTCTCATTTCTTTTACAACTGTGGAAATGCCATATTCCAAAATTTGACCTTTCTTTCACAATTTTTGCTACTTTCTTTATTTGCTTATTTGGCCATTTTAGTCACTTTTCACCCTTTTTGCCGCTCTCTGAGTATTTTCCTGGTTCTCTTATAATTTTCTTACCAATTTTGTTGGTAATTAAAACCACCTTAAACTATTTTTTTGTTTCTTTTATTGCTACCATTATCTGTTTTTGCCTCCTTTTACCACTTTTTGACTTTGGCCAATTTAGTCACTTTTCACTCTTTTATTGCCACATTTGACCCATTTTGCTACTTTCTGAGTGTGTCCAGGTTTTATCCCAATTTAAATGCCAATTTTTGTTGCTTTTTTGAGAAATTCTAGGTTTTATCCCAATATAAAAGCCAATTTTTTTTTTGCTTTTTGGTGATTTTCACTATCTCAAACTAAGTTTTTTTGCTACTCTTTGCTGTTTTTGTCTCTTTATACCACCTCGATTGTTTAACTACCACTATAACTGGGGCTGATTTTACACAGTTAACTCACTTTTACTTTCTTTTTTCTCACTATTTTCCAAGTTTACTCCTAATTTTGTTGTCTATGCCCATTTTTGACTGTTTCACTGTTTTTTTGTCACTTTTGGACCATGTTTTGGGAGCTTCTCACCATTTTTTAGGTTCACTCCCAATCTAATTGCTGATTTTTGTCCATTTAAGTCACGTTTCACACTTATTTGCCAGTTTTGGACCATTTTTTGCTACTTTTTGAGTATTTCTAGGTTTGATCCCAATTAAATACCAATTTTTTGTTGCTTTTTTGAGTATTTCTAGGTTTTATCCCAATTTAAATACCAATTTTTGTTGCTTTTTTGAGTATTTCTAGGTTTTATCCCAATTTAAATACTAATTTTCGTTGCTTTTATGACTATTTCTAGGTTTATCCCAATTTAAATGCCAAGAATTGTTGCTTTTTTGAGTATTTCTAGGTTATCACCCAATTAATTACCAATTTTTGTTGTTTTTTTGAGTATTTCTAGGTTTTATCCCAATTTACATACCAATTTTTGTTGCTTTTTTGAGTATTTCTAGTATTATCCCAATTTAAATACCAATTTTTGTTGCTTTTATGACTATTTCTAGGTTTATCCCAATTTAAATGCCAAGATATGTTGCTGTTTTGAGTATTTCTAGGTTTAATCCCGATTAAAATGCCAATTTTTGTCACTTTGTTGAGAATGTCTAGGTTTTATCCCAATTTTAATGCCAGGATCTGTTGCTTTTTTGAGTATGTCTAGGTTTTATCCCAATTTAAATGCCAAGAATTGTTGCTTTTTGAGTATTTCTAGGTTATCACCCAATTAAATACCAATTTTTGTTGTTTGTTTGAGTATTTCTAGGTTTTATCCCAATCAAATACCAATTTTTGTTGCTTTTTTTTAGTATTTCCAGGTTTCATCCCAATAAAAGTGCCAATTTTTCTCGCTTTTTTGAGAATTTCTAGTATTATCCCAATTTAAATGCCAAGATTTGTTGTTTTTTTGAGTATCTCTAGGTTTTATCCCAATTTTGATACCAATTTTTTTTGTTTTTTTTGAGTTTTTCTAGATATTATCCCAATTTAAATACCAATTTTTGTTGCTTTTTGGAGTATTTCTAGGTTTTATCCCAATATAAAAGCCAACTGTTGTTGCTTTTTGGCGATTTTCACTACCTCAAACTAAGTTATGTTGCTACTCTTTGCTGTTTTTGCCTCTATCATCACTTAGATTGTTTCATTTGTAAAGGTAGTTTTTAACATTTTGTCTCTTTGGTTGAGTAACTCTGGTGCAGAACAGAAAACATCTACTGCAAAAACTGTATCTGATATTTTGACACACTTCAGGTTGTAGAAATATTGCGATTAGAATATTGCAACAGGACATATTTTGAATTAATCTAATCCAGTCTTCACTCAGTGGAAAAGTCTGTGTCTCTGAGTCTGTGTCTGTGTTTTTATTTCTGAACGTTGATGCGTCTGGTTGTCAGAGCTGATGTAAAGTGGCAGGAGACAAACAGCCCGTCTGTCATTTTGTGATTTTGGAGGTGAACACTCATCTGAACGTCCGCTTCAGGAAGCCTGTTACGAAACAGACGAAATGCATTACAGTAGTTTGATGCTCCTGGTTGCGCTGGCGGTGAAAACATTTGCTCATCTCGTGGGGTCATTTGACAGAACGCATCAATATTAGATGTAAAAAGGGGTCACTCTGCGTCTGCACGCGGCGTTCTGTCCACACGGGGAACGTGATGGATTGGGTAGAAAGTCGTCTTAGACTGTTGGTGTTTTCATTTTTAGACACAGTGCTCTTCACATGTTCACATTTGTTTCTAAAAAAGCTTTAAAGATAAATAACTTTTCCTTCTTTTTACCCTTAAACTGACATCTCGAGCTTGTTTGAGCGTTTGTTTTCCTGCCTGTTTCCTACATTTGTCACAAATATCTCTACTTTCATCCACATTCTCTAAACAGTCTCATTACTGTGTCTTTGGCACTTTGAGGAGAATGATCCATTATTTTGCATCATTGCACACACTCCATCTCTTTAAAAACACAGTAAGGATGATATAAATTTGTTCGTCTCGCTCTGAAGTCGTGATGTAAAGATATTTTTTGGTTATTAAAGTGATGAGAGAGCGATGTGGTGTGTGACTGACTGGAAGCAGCGAATTCAACACAGTTTGGTGCAGTTGCAGAAACATGAGCATTCCTGTTTTATTTTCCATTATTGTTTTTGAATATTCTCGTAAACTCATTTTAATTTGAACGATTTAGCTCAGCTTCCTTTGTGCATAAACTCACAGAACGACCGTCTACTTCCTGCAAGTTTCAGAGCATGTTTTTCTTTTAATCCAGCAGAGGCAAGTTTATTTATAGAGCACAATTTGTACTCAAGGCAATTCAAAGTAGCGACTAAAAATCAAAAGGAGGAAGAATAAAATCATAAAATAAAACATAAAAATAATCATTAATTCACTCTCCTGTTGTCTTCAGGTCAATTTGACCCGATTTCAAAAGTTAGTTCTTCATAAATTTGGTTGTCTGTCATGAAATTGCTTGAAAATTGCATGGATTGTTCCACACTATACTATTTTTATGTTGCAGGTTTCAAAAAAATAACCTGCCTACACTTTGACATAAACCTGTGTGAGAATACATGACCGTGTGCTTCTGATAATAACCTTAGTCAAAAAAATAAACTTTTTCAGCTCGGAAATGTACATGTACTGTGCCAAAAATCTGATTCAGGATTTTCTGCTTGAAGTTTTTTTACTTTAGAAGCTGTAAAACTGAAAATACAAAGAAACGTACATTACTCTATCACAAGAAATTCATGTTTAATGCATTAAACATGTTACACATCTACAAATGTACCCAAAACTATAGAGAAAACATAATGTTAGCTTGGTGCTAATGTGCATGGAAAATTGCATAGGTATGCTAGCAGTTAGCCTACATTGATATAACTTCAGTTTTAAAACAGAATTTTGACTTTTATCACAGAAATATATCACAATTACTTTTTGTAAACACAATTAAATCTAAAATATGTAAATGTTTTCCAAACAGGAAGTTCAGCATAACTACGGCAAGCTGAAGGCCCCAACTCAAAGTCAACTCTTCAGTCAATAATATACAATGAAACAATACATTGACGTCACCTGGTGTGATTTTTACTTATTTATATCACTTTAGCTCCAGATGTATCTAAATCCATTGACCAATTTAGTTTTTATTGACTCATAAACTTAATAAAATGTACACAGAAAATTCACAAGAGGAGCAGAATCGATAAGAGCATCAATAAAATCTTATTAATATCCATCCCTAAGGTCTAAGCTGCTTAAGACAAACACATTTTTCTACGTCAGGTTCAGAATTGTCTCCTTTGATTCAGGAAATGTGTTTTAGACGGTAAAAAGCTGATGATGTCATTGATTTAAAAGTTGTAAACTGAAGCTGTTTCCTCCTCTGCTTTGGGTTTTCTGCTTCATCATCCTCTCACAAGAAAAAATGGTGAGAAGGTCCCAAAACATGGTCCAAAAGTGGCAAAAAAGAGTAAAGAGTGACTTTAACAGACAAAAAGCAACAAAAATTGGCAAGAAAAGTTTGAAGGAAAACTTTCAAGAATTCAAAAAGTAGCAAAAATGGTGAAAAAAGTAACAAAAAACAGTGTCAAGTGGTAAAAATGGCCAAAATCAACAAAAATGGTTAGACAGTTAGGATCAAGAATTGGTCCAAAAGTGACAAAAAAACAGTGAAACAGTCAAAAATGGGCATAGACAACAAAATTAGGAGTAAACTTGGAAAATAGTGAGAAAAAAGAAAGTAAAAGTGAGTTAACTGTGTAAAATCAGCCCCAGTTATAGGTGGTATAAAGAGACAAAAACAGCGAAGAGTAGCGATAAAACTCACACATAAATGTCTGAAAGCTCTTAGATATCCATTTGTTTTGTGCTTATAAAACTTCTGCGTGAGCCTCTTCTCGAAGCGCGTTGAACCGTCGGCTGAGTCTTTTTTTCCTCTTTCATATTTCTTTTCTGTCGGCCACTTGCCGCCTCTCACCTCGCGGCTCTCTCTGTGATTTTTCTCATCAGCTGTTCAAGTGGCCTCTTGCTATTTCGCTCTGACCTTCTTCAGATCCTCCTCCTCACAGTTATCTTTGCTATCATCACCCGCTGAGCCAAGGTGAGCGCCACCGCCGCCGCCGCCACGCACACACACACATCCGGAGCCCTGTGGGGCCGCAGAGTGAATTCCTTCACTCCTGGATGTTTGCCGACCTCTCTCTCTTTGACTGCTCACCTTGCTTTTACCGTCAGAGGAGCGCTGTGACCTTCGCTCTTGATTCTGTGAAATGTTTGGTGCTAAAAGCGGCGCCCACTCTCCCCGCCGCCAGAACAAACACACAGTTAATTCTCAATTAGCTCGGGGACATCGCTGTCCCATCAAACCCAGCGGAGCAGCAGCAATGTCACGTCCAGAGCTGTCATAGCTGCTGGTTCTTCATGTTAAATTCACATGAAACGCATTTTTTACCTCATGCATTTAACATCTGCGTGTGGGCTGAGCTGTTTGAAATCACTTTTCACAAAGATTTCTTCAAATATTGTGAAAAACGAACAAGTTACAGCTCATTTTGCTCAAACACCGAGTTATCTAATCAGCATTTAGGAATTTCAGATGTGTCCTTTGGGGGATATTATTCCCACGCTCTGCATTTATTCAGATGTTGTATCATAAATTAGTTTAACAAGCAGGCTTGATGAATTATGAATCTCTCCACATCACTTCAGAGGTTTTTTTTTTTTTTTTCCAAGTTACAAGCTGTGCAGGGATGAGTTTGCAGCTCAATCAAGAAAAGGTGAATTTCTTTAAGGCCATCTGGAAAATCACATAGTTTTATACGTCGTCTACAGAAAACCGCAGTTTCGTGTCACTAAAAATGATCTTGAAACAGAGATTTTTAATCTTTGTCATTGCAGCTTGCAACAAAAAACGCCATTATCATCACATATATGCATCATGTGTTTTTTTGCAAAACATGAAAATGATAGGGATGGATATGGATAAGATTTTGATACCAATACGCTTAATGATTCTGCACATAGATCTGATTCTTTATCAATTCCTCCTGTAAATTTTCCATGTACAAAAAGTAGTGTTACAGGTTTTCTGCATCAACATCATTTTATAGAGTTCATAAGTAAATGAATATGAAATTGGTCAATAGATTTAGATATTTCTGTGCATAAATAAATCAAAATAGGTTTTATTGACTGACATAGTTCCACCTAACGATGCTTTGAGTTGTTTGGAACCTTGAGCTTGCCGTAGTTATGCTGAACTTCCTGTTTGGAAAATGTTAACCAGTGATTTTATACAGTTTTTAGTGTTGTTCACAAGCCATTATTGGGATATGTTTCTGTGATGAAAGTTGAAATTTGAAGTTATATCAATGTATGCTAACCACTAGCATTTCAATGCAATTTCCCATGCACATTAGCATCGAGCTAGTACTGTGTTTTCGAGATGGATATTCCCAGAATACGTTCCATAATTTTTTAATATTTCTAGCCAAAACGGATGTAGAGTTGGACAACTCCAAAAAACATGGTGCTGATCTGCTCCATCACTTCCACATTTTCTCCAACAGGAATGACACAGAATATTTTTCCATTTAGGAGTGATAAAATAACGTACAAGATTCTTCCATGCAAATTCACGCCAATCCATAGAGCAAGTCGTGGAAAAAGTATTCTGACATATGTTTTCCCATTGCTGTTTAGTTATTTTGTCATTGATTTCTTTTTCCCATCTCTCTTTGATATAGTGTGTGGTACTTTCTCTGCCTTCTCCAATCGCATGATACAATTTTGAAACGAAGGGGGATATTCATTGTAAAATATACCCGACTACTTATCAGGGCTCAAAGTTATATTCATTCATAATCCCAGAGTCATATTGTACCGATATCTAGATATCTGGCATTAATATCGAGATATAAGATTTTGTCCATATTGTTCAGCCCTAGAATGAATGAGGGGGGGTATTTGTTTGTAGCCTGCCTCGCCCTCTCTCTCTCTTTCCGCCTGGCTCGCCCTGAAGGAGCGATACAGTGATTGTGCCCTTTCACTCTGGTGCCCTCCGCTGCCCAGAGTCAGTGACCTATGTGGAGCTGGAGGTGGCAGAGACGGGGTTGTGGGTTGGAGTGGATGGGGGTCACGGATTCTGACAGCTGCACAGAGCCGGCCCGGGGGCATGCAGCCTGCCCTTTTCCTGTTCCAAGCCCCCCTCCCTCCCTTTTTCTCTCCCCCTCCCTCCTGCCTGGCACGCTGGCCATCGTAGGTGCTCTGCTGCACGCTCCTCAGAGTGGAGACACCAAGAAAAGTCAGTTTAGGTTTCACCCCCCCTCCTCCCATTCCTCCTCCTGACACCTTTCACACCTCGACGTGCCAAAACAGGAAGTGATCTGGCAGGAAGAAGCCAAAACAGAGCAGACATAGGAGTTTCATTTTTGAGCTTTTTTCTGATTCACAGCGACTAAACGTTTGGCTTCATTAACAAAACGCACCAAAAGTCTCCAGAAATACACTCCCACACACTCCAAAGTGTGTAATGACTCATGCAGACAGTGACCCCAGTGTTGGAGCTGCACATTAATTTACACACACACACTCTCCAACACATACACACACACACACAGTGGTGCATTTATGCTGAGGTTAAACAGAGGCTCAGTGTCTTCATCCAGGTAAACCTGCTCCACCTCTACTCACAACATCATCACTAAATGGAGCGCTTGTTTGACTCTGTCAGCAGGCGCAGGAGGGGGCGGTGCAGGAGTTTGATGCTGCTTTCATGAATATGCATATGTTGTGTGTGGGTCAATGACATGACGTCCCTTTTTTTGTGTCTGAGTGCAATATTTCCTTCCATCATGAATTGAGTATTTCATCACATGTATTTCTTTATTCTATGAAACCTGTGTTATTTGAACACATCTTTAAACTATTAAAATATAACATGTTTTTTTGTGTTTTGGTTCCTCAAACCCCCAAAATGTCAGGTGGTGCAACCGTCCTGACAAGTATCCACAGTAATTAAACTCTAAAAATTGAATGTCAGTTATTGTAAATGGAAATTAAAAATACAGTGGCATTATTTTATGCTTGAACCTTTTTAAATAAAACCNTATGTGAAATGTTATTTTAACATCAAATAATTTATCTTATTCACAAATAAAACAAATGAAACACACAAAATGAAAATGTATGAGTCACTACAGACACTTGAGAGATACTTGCCAATAATTTCACACAGAAAAAATAACAGGAACATATAAATATATTTTCATATATTTGGTTGCACCACCTGACATTTTTGGGTGCTCAAATTAAAAATACTAAAAAATAATGAACCTAAAAACTTTGAAATGTTGGTCAACTACTGAAATCTGTTAGAAAACATAATTCTTCACTCAGATATATGTTTTTTATCTATTTTCAAAGAACTTTTTAAAAATACATTTTTAGACCCTCTTTTTGTCATTGACCGGTGTATGTGTGTGTGCACGTGTGTCTTGTATTCTTAAAAGCATATTTTTAAGTCGATTTTCAGCTGTTTTTTTTTTTTTTTGCACTCCTCCACACAGTCGTTCATTCAGCCGCACTCGTTCACACCTGTACCCCCTCCCTCCCTCGCCAGCACAAGCGTGGTCTTTCAGTGGAGTCCAGCCAGCGCAGTCAGGGGGTTAATTGCCTTGCTCAAGGGCAACCATAGTCATCAATATTGACAGAAGTGGAGAGTGTTACTCATTTGCTTTTTTCCGTGTCAAGATTATTCACAGCTGAGTTTTTTGAGTCCGTGTTGAGCTCTCGCCTTCGTCACTTTCTGAGTCTTTTATTTCGCTCGTACGTAAAATACGACGCCAACTTTCACACAGAGAGGTCTGAAAGAAAGTTTAAGGACACTCCAGAGCTCTTCAAAGTGTGTAAAAGCAGGCAAACGAACTCATCCCTGACATTTTTCATTTGTTGACTAAATCTGAATGAATGAAATGCGTTTGATGAAGTAACAGATATCTGACAGAAAATTGATGTTTCAGGGGAAATTTCAGAATCAGCTATCGAATGATGTTGTTGTCTGAACACCAGCTGTGGTGGTGTAGTTTTTCTCCATCAAGTTAAAAATGACAAACAATTTTGAAAACTTTTAGGCAGAGAAGTCTCGTTCCTGATCTCAGGTGTCAGATTTCCGCTTTTTTAATTAGTCAACGATCAGAATTTTTGCAGATCTTCTTGTCCGATCACTCACGTTTAATGTCGTTGTGCACTTAAATGTCAGTATGTGACAATTCACCTATATCATAATTAATAAAAAATGCTTTGGGCAGGTGGATAAGCTCCAACAAAGAGAAAAAAGTGACTCACAGAATCAAAAAAATGTCTCCTAACCACATATAGCATTTTGCAATATGGCATAAAAAAAAGATCACGATAGCTCAATTCTTATCACATTTCTTTGTGTTATTCTACCAGTTTTAAAGCATCTGTATTGAGAAATAAAGAGTAGTTCAACATTTTTAAGCATAAAAAGCAAATTAAAGGAAACTAAAGAACATTAAAACAGAAAAATAAAGAGGAAAATGCTGTGATATGGTTTAGTTTAGTTTAGCTTATTCACACACATCAACCTTGACTAACACTGATGCACACATGCATACATATATGGGTCAATGACAAAAAGAGGGTCTAAAAAACGTATTTTGAAAAAGTTCTTTGAAAATGGATAAAAACATATTCTGAGTTGAGAAATCAAAAAATCAAAATCAAAAACTTTATTTATATAGCATAAAAGGTTTTAAAAAGTGATGTGGGATTTGGGTCTAAAAGGCAGGTAGTTGGTTTTACTTGGGAGAAAACTCTACCAAACATTTCAGCACCAACCAGGACAAAACTGTCCAGTGTTTCCTCAGGTAAAACCATGCTTTCTACTGAATTAAAATCAGTATTTTGATTGGATAAAAGAGATCGTATAGAGTCTATTTTACCTCTGAAGTGGTCTGCAAAGTGCTCACAAAGGGAGTCAGAGGGAGTGAGTTGTCTGTTAAAATCAGGGTTGATTAAAAGATCAATGATCCTAAAAAGGACTCTGGGATTGTTCTTATGATCTCTAATCATATTTGTATAGAAGGTGGTTCTTGCATGCCTGAGAGCAGTATTGTAATTTTTTAGTTGCTCACAGTATATTTGATGATTAATTGTAAATTTATTTTTTGATGTAGAGAGGATACTGTCTTACAAGCTGCTGATATAAATCACCTGCATCCTAGTTAACTCGTCTTTTTTATACATCGGCTACATAACGGCAGATGTCGATTAACCCGTTTAATCCCAAATTTTTCTCTGCAGAGATGTAACTCGTTCTTTGGCTTTCTTCAAACTAAGGAGTGAAATGCATGCAGTTGTTTTGCAGAGAAGAAATTTGGGATTGAAAGATTCTCTCATTTAAAAACTTGCATTGGAAATTCAAAGCCAAAAAAATTTACCATTGTTACCAACGACACGTTATAATCAGCCCGATTACTCGAGCTCTAGAGATGATATATTGTTCAGCCCTAATGTGGATTGTCTCACTGTAGCTTACACACACATCCATCCTTTAGGCCGAACAGCTGTTTCATCTCCTGCACGGCAAACCTCTCCTCCTCTGCCTCCCACCGCTGCAGCTATCAGCTGACAGAGTCATTACAGCTCACAGGAGGTGGTACCAAAGCTTCCTCCATCCTGCCGAGCCCCCAGCCCCTCACCCACCTCAGAGTCTCATTGATCAGAGGACTAATCCATGCTGATCACAGGAACCTCCACCTCCAGAGGCTCCTCTGCCCGTGTCTCTGCGTCTCTTATTGAACCGGGCTCGCTGTGAGGAGAGGAGGTGGAGAGGAGGCTGCAGATCAGTGGGTGTGTCTCGCTTCACCCCAGATAGCCCGAAGATGAGCCTGTGATGCTGCTATTGACGTAACGGGTGACTCAGAATTTCTGATATCATTCAGCTTTTTCTTTTTTCACTCAGTGCGCCGTCACCTCACAATGAAGCGAAGCGAAGCGAACCAATCAGCAGAGCCCCGGCCTTTGATTAAAAGTCAGATTATCACGCTAACACCATATGTTGGATAAGCAGCTCTGGGAAAGTGACCTGTTTTTTTTTCATATACATGTTTCCCCTCAGTATCTTCCTCTTCCTCCTCTTCTTTATCACGAAGTGCGTTTCATCTCTTCCTCTCTTTGCGCTCGTGTCAAACTGGTGGGCTGAGAGCGGCAGCGTGAGGCTCTTCACTTTGCAGGATCCCACATTAACTCCACTTCCTGGAGTTAAAAACCCCTCTCAGCCCTCGGAGCTAGAACTTCAGCTCTTAACTCACTGGGCTGACGCACACATCGACTCACTGATCCGCTAAATCACTTCTGTTAACCACATCGATTCGCCGCGTCTCTCTGTGTTTCTTACCTGCTCCGTGAGTCACTTCTCCTCCAGTGGATCTGACTTATTCTCAGCTAAAATGACTTCCTCTGAAAATGATTCACCGCACCTTTCAGCAGTCAGATTTAAACCGTGTTAATTTCATCTTCAGAGTTCAAAACAAATCTATCGAGGCAGCAAAAAATCAGAGCTGCGCTTGTTCCACATTGGTTGACTTTATTTCCCTGCAGCTCAGTGCGGACCATCACAGCCTCGCAGCGGCCTGACAGAGTTTATAATTGAACCATATATTTTGGTTTCCTCTCTGTAAAGAGAGAGAAGGGGCATCTTTCAGCGCTCTGGTCCTGCGAGCGTTTTTGCTGACAAATCAGGGGCTGGTGGGGTCGGGTTAACAATCCTAACGACAGCGCTGTCGAGAAGAGAAAGATAAAGAGAAGAGGGAGGATGCACCAACACAGAAAGGTTCAGAAACTGGTGTTCAAAGCTCCCTGAAACATTCAATTCTTTTATGAATTAACTCCTAAAATTAGATAAAATCACAATGTGTCCTGTTGCAATATTCTCATCGCGGACAGTGAAATATTTCTTTACCCTGAAATGTGTCAAAATATCAGATATAGTTGTTAGTACCTATTCTACCCTGGTTCCAAGCGAGTAAAGCCGATACTAAAAGGTGACGTGGACGGACTGCCGGTCACTCATTGGTCAGAGAATGTCCTCAAGGAAGCTTAAGACTCTGTACGAATCACTTACAAGAGGCAAACGAATAAGTCAGCGATGAGTTTTTAATGATATTTAAACACGACGGCACAGAACCAGACTGAATGAAGACAAAATACAGCCCTAAAATGCTCCTTCATGATTCCTAAAGAAGTTAAAAGTCCTTTTTAAACCAAAAAGAAGTTAACAGCAAAGATAGTTGGCTTTAAAGAGTCTTTTAAATTAAATCAAAGTTGGTCGGTGCAGGAGCGATCTGTCTGCCACCAGTCTTTAAGCACCAATCAGTCCATTAATCCACAGGGAACCAAAAAGGAAAACCAGCTCAAAGAAGAATGATTGATCAACAACAAATCTCTGCTATACCAGGCCCAAAAATCAAAAATTAAAGTGATCTCACTGGATCCAGGGAAGAGTTGATGTCAGGAAGCAGCTCCTTCGTTTTCCTCCGCGTGCAGCAGTACCAGGCTGTTGTTTACCTCCGTTGTCATGACGACCCACATTGAGCCGCTGTATTACTTTAATGAAATCTTTTTAAAGCTTTTTTTTTTCCTTTAAAGACCACGGTGGCACATATGTTAGTACAAAATGTTTGTGTGGCGTTATAGATGAACATGCACGCACTTCTGCGCAGCACTTTAGCGCAGCTGTGTTATAAGATCCACGCCCACCGTGAGTCTGTAGTCGGGCTAGAGGAAAAGATAAACAAACCCAGTAGAGACGAGTAGAGGAGAGCTGGAATTGTATAGTGGAAAAGCGCCATTACAGACCTAGAAATACCTTTGAATGGAAGTTTTTCCTTCCTTATTGTGACACTTGACAAAAGGTTAGAAAGAAAGAGAGAGAGCTGATGGAGAGCTGGTGGTGTCGGCTCTCTCTCTCTCTCTCTCTCTCTCTCTCTCTCTCTCTCTCTCCCTCTGGTATGAACAGGGCGGATCAGGATCTGAGGGCCTGTGACGCTTCAGTGACTCTCATCTAAGAAACAAGCCAAGAATCAAAACAAGGCACGCTTCTTCTTCAAAATTGAACCCCAAGAGTCTGCAGGAAATCGATAGCTGGGGCGCCGGAGCGAAAGAGAAACACTCTGTCTGTGTTCTGCTAATGTCCAGAAACTTAGACTGAAAACACCTGAACACGTGGACCTGAGGGGAATAAAACGACTCGTGTCCTTTATTATTCGCTCTCTGCTCTCGTGAAAACAACAGGATAGTATGTTTTTATATAAGTCGACTATATTAACCGATCATAAATCAAATTACTGTGTTACCACTTTAAAACCCCTCAGAGCCATGTTACTCCCATTTTACACGTCCGTATCTTTATTGCACTTTTGCTGAAATCATATTTGTCATATTATTTCAGTCAGAGGCATTTTTGACACTTTTGGACTATTTTTTACAACAAACTGGTTATTTCCCAAGTTTCATCCCAACTATCTTGCCATTATTTGTTGACTTTGTATTTTTTTTAACCATTTTTTATCCTTTTTTTGTTACTTTTTGGCCTTTTTTTATACCTTCTCACAATTTTTTCTTGCTAATTTTTGTTGCTCTTTTGACACTTTTGGACCATTTTTTGCAGCAAACTGATTACTTTCAAAGTTTCTTCCCAATCAAAATGACAATTTTTGTTGCTTGTTTTGCTAGATTTTGGACCATTATTTGATACCTTCTCACTATTTCCCAGGTTCACTCCCAATTTTATTCCAGATTTTTGTTGCTTTCGGGCAAATTTAGTCACTTTTCACTCTTTTTGCCACTTAAGAACCTTTTTTGTTTTGCACCAAACTGACTACTTTCCAAGTTCAATCCGTTTTTTTTCATCAGTTTTTTTTTTTTTTTTTTTTTTTTTTTTTTTTTTTTTTTTTTTTTTTTTTTTTTTTTATGATTGATGCTACTTTTTCAATTTTTCTAAGTTTCTTCAAAAAAATCTTGCTGAGTTTTCATTGTTTTTTTGGACATTTTAGTCACTTTTGGACCATTTTTTGCAACAAACTAAGCACTTTCCAAGTTTCATCCCAATTTAAATGCCATTTTTTGTTGCTTCTTTTGTCATTTTTGGACCATTTTTGATACTTTCTCATTTTTTTTTAGGTTCTCTCCCAATTTTCTTTCAAAGTTTTGTTGCTTTTTGACCATTTTAGTCACGTTTCCCACTTCTTTTGCCAATTTTTGGCCCAAAGAAATCAGAATTCACTAAATTTGCTTACAAAGTTTGTTGAAATGTGAATAATTTCTTAAACAAGAACCTTTATTTTTACTCCATTGGCAGATTTTCTTTCTTTCTTTACCATTTTTGGACCATGTTTGATACCTTCTCACTATTTTCCAGGTCCACTCCCAATTTTATTCAAAATTTTTATTGCTTTCGTGCCATTTTAGTCACTTTTCACTCTTGTTTTTGCCACTCCATTTTTTGTTGTTGCAACAAATGGACTATTTTCCAAGTTTAACTTTTTTTTTTTTTTTTTTTTTTTTTTTTTTTTTTTTTTTTTTTTTTTTTTTTTTTTTTTTTTTTTTTTTTTTTTTTTTTTTTTTTTTTTTTTTTTTTTTTTTTTTTTTTTTTTTTTTTTTTTTTTTTTTTTTTTTTTTTTTACAATTTTTGCTACTTTTTGAATTGTTTTTAAAGTTTCTTTGGAAATATTCTTGCTGAGTTTTCATTGTTTTTTGGACATTTCAGTCACTTTTCACTGTTCGTTGCCACTTGTGGGCCATATTTTGCAACAAACTGAGCACTTTTCAAGTTCCATCCCAATTTAAATGCCATTTTTTGTTGCTTGTTTTGCCATGTCTGATACCTTCTCACTATTTTTTCGGTTCACTCCCAATTTTCGTACAAACTTTTGTTGCTTTTTGGCAGTTTTAGTTCCTTTTCACTCTTTTTTTTGGGCCATTTTTTGCTACTTTTTGAGTATTTTCAGGTTTTATCCCAATTTAAATGCCAATTTTTGGACCTTTATTTGGCAATATTTACCCCCTCAAACTAAGCTTCATTGCTACTCTTTGCTGTTTTTGGCTTTTTTGGTATTACCCCTTAAATTATTTCTTTTGCAAAGGTAGTTTTTAAACAGATATTTTGACACAATTCAGGTTATAGAAATATTTCACCGTCTGCAACAGGACTTATTGTGATTTAATCTAATTTGCGATGAATTGCCCAGCCTTAAATGCAGTGTAAGGAAAAAATGGATGAAGTTTTCAATACCTTATGACACATATTTGAGATGGGAGATGTAATATTTGTACAGTGTGGAGTCCTTTTATAAAGCTCCAAGGAAGAAGTTGATGTTTGTTTGTTGTGAAGCAGCTGAGTAAACACACTTTTGTTTGACAGTGTTGACTTAAATGTGGCAGAAATTGACTCGTAGTTTTAAGATTCAGTGCTACAAACTGTTTCTCCACTTCATGTTGAACTCAGTAGTTGTTTGGAGCACACAGGTGGTTTATTCTCTCAGTGTTTTGGAGTTTAAATCCCTCTGATGGTGAGATGAAGCCGTGTTGTTGTGAGTGAAGTGAGTTTGTATAATTTTCCAAACACTGAGCTCAGTCATAACCTGTGCTGAATTATTCAGACGACCTGCCCACTTCACAGAGAAGCAGCGTGCTCCTCCTTCACTGCAAACCTCTCTGTGACACACACACACACACACTCCTCAGGCCTGGACTCACATCTAACCCTTAAAGCGGGCAGTCAAACGGCGTGCTTTAAGGGTAGTGACCCCTCACACAGAGACGCCCTGTTCCTCTCCTGGACCAGGACCCGGGGCACACAGGAGCTTTCAGAGCGGTGACGGCAGAAAGACGCGTTTAGATGGAAATGACTCACATTGGGGCTCTGTGTTTCTCTATTTGACTTCCTCCCCCACCCACCTCTGGCACGGCGCTCCGTTCGTGTAAACACTCGTCTTTGAGACACCTTGAGTTAGGGCTGAGTGATTTCAGACAAAGATCTCACTGCGATTTTTTCTGGCAAATATTGCGATTTCAATAGGGTTCACGATTTTCTTCAAATCAAACAGTGAAGTTTTCACAATGTACAGAAACATTTACAAACCTGACACAAAATTACATCATATCATCGAAACATCAAAAGTTTTTACTACTGAAGGGGAGAATTGTTTGTCAGTGTATTTATCAACAGTTACGCTGTTGTTTGAAACATGACAACAATCAAATGTTCTAAGTCTGTAGCAAAGTTTAGCAGCAGCTACATTGAGTTTAGCTCCTCACAGCTCGGTGCTCTGAGACGTCAGGAATGGCACATTGCAATCACTTAGGACCAACACAGGATGGTCACGAGTAGATGGTTGAGGTTGGAGTGGTTCGTCTCGTTTGCATTGGACCGAGAAGTAAAATAACTATCTGAGAGTCCAAACTTGTCTAGTGACGTCTTATTGACGACGTACACCTGTCCTTAGTTGTAATCGTGTTTGTGTAATCTCTCTGTTTCAGCCTTTAGCTCATGTTGAAGCCCTACACTTGTGTTTGAGTCATTAAGTTCCTGTTTAAAGTGAAGCCCCACGTTTTAGCCAAAAGCTGTTTTTTTTAACCTTGAGCCTTTTGTTTTACCATCTAACTTTTGCTTTAGCCCTTAGCAATGTGCTAGTCTTTAGCTCCACGTTTTAGCCCTTACCTTGCGTTTTAGCCTTTAGCTTCTGTTTTTCCCTTTAGCTTTTGTTTTACCTTTAAGCTCTTGTTTTCGCCTCAAGCTTGTGTTGAAGCCAATCTATAACTTACAAGTGCAATAAACCATTTTGAAATATGAAAATTTTACATATATTTCCCTGAACAAAGAAAGATAACTGCTTTATTCCTCAAAAATGTAAATGTAAAAAAACATGACAAGTTTTTAAGTAGGAAGAGATGAAACATATCTCTAGAAGGAAAGTGATCAGGGACATGTTGAAAATGTAACATGAAATTGTAACTCCTTAGATCTTAGGTGTAAAAATAATGATCAATTTTACTCAAATGGTTTCAAATCTATCGCCAGTCAAAATGTAACAGGTGACTCATGGCGCCGCTGCTCCGCTGGGCTCTTCATGGTTAAAACAGTCGACCGCTCCGCCTTCCTGACATTAATACGAGGTCTTTAATGTGTGCCAAGGACGGGGTATGGCGTGTTAACAATTAAAATGCAGCTTAATGGAGCATGCTGGAGCTATTTCGTGTGTACATTGAAGGAGGGAGAAGTGAGCGTACACTATTAGTCAGAAACCGGAGCGTTTCCCTGAAGTGGGCCAAGGTCAGAGCCACTTCTGTGTTCGGAGCTCGCTGCTCATCATGCAGGCACTTCAAACCCCTGACTGAAGTCATTAACATAAACAGAGACCTGGGAGAAGCTTTTAGCATACAAAAAGTGGCCATCCAGGATATTCTGTCGTTTATGTAACACCTCTCTAAGCATGTAGAAAAGCAACACGGCGTATACGGGAGCTGAGAAGTGCCATACGGGGCCATTACTCTTCTCTGTGAAAGATACACTTCCTCTCACTCTTCGCTCTCTCTACGGTAGATGCTGAGTGTGTTACCGCTGCTCGCCGTTATCCTGGAAGTTGGATTAGCTCGCTTTGGGGTTTGGGTGATCACACAGCAGATAAGACAAAAAAAATAGGGGAAGAAAGTGGGAGCTCTATTGGACGCAAAAACGAGACGCAATTTATCGTTTTCTGACATCATGATCATGTGATCACCAAAGCTCCTGACTGACCCAGAATCTATTGTCACCTGTTTTACACATATGTGAGTGTAAAACTGTTGTAACAGATACTTTTTTTCTCGGGATTGTTGGATATATTTTTCTTATTATTACTTATTCAACTGTGTTTTTTTTTTTTAATATATATATTTTTGCACTTGATTTATTTCTTACAACTTAACACGATTAAGAATTTTTTTGTGCTTCATTATTTTAAATCTTTAAGAGTCACAGATGGCTCTTTTTGTACGTCACACTAAAAAGAAAAAAGAAAAATAATTCATGAGAAAAAGTCATCAACTTACGAACATAAAGTCATAAAATTACTTAAGTTAAGTCCTAAACTTACGAGAAAAAGTCATCAACTTACGAGAAATAATTCGTAAACTCACCAGAAAAAAGTAAACTTACAAGAATAAAGTCATAAATTAAAGTCATTAACTTACTGACTTCATTCTTGTAAGTTTACGACTTTTTTCTTGTAAGTTTACGACTTTTTTCTTGTAAGTTAATGATATTAATCTCATAAGTTTGCTCTTTTTTTTAAGCATGGCCCTAATCCTCCATCGTATTTTGTTCTTATGTTGTTATAACCGCTATTAGTCAAGGACTTTAAAGAACGTACACATGTACAAGTGTAGGGCTTCAACAGGAGCTAAAGGCTAAAACAGTGTCTAATGTGTTTGTGCTAATGTTGATTCCTGTCCACATGCAGCAGTTATTCTGCAGTGATCTGTTCAAACCTGAGAGTCTATCAATAAAATGAAGAGCCAGGTTACGTTTGCTCTGCTTGGTGAGGTTGGAGTTGGTAGATGAGACCTGGTAGGACACAACCAGGATTCACTAATGTTACCCGGTAAGGACACGTCTCAGAGCACCGGGCTGTGGGTAGCTAAAATTAAATACACTAAGAATTTATCATGAATGAAGAAAAGTAGCGATGGGACAGCAGTTAGTGGGAGACGATGTAAAGACAGTGAGAAAGAGTTTTACCATCAGAGCGACCGTGGGATTTGTTTAGAGGAAGTGGTTCCTCATCTGTCCTACATTTTCTGAGTGGGCAGCATTAAATCCATTAACGTTTGTCTCTTGAGGCTACCAAACTTTTTCAAAATGTGGTCAAAGTCATGTCAGTATGTAGGATGTAAACATTTTTTTCCACGTGGCTGCTGCAGCTGCTGTGTGTGACTTTGGGGACGATGCAGCTCGTATTTGTCTTCGTGCAGTGACAGAGCTGCAGGCCCTGAGCAGTTCCTCCCTTCCTTCCTCTTCACGTCGCTGTGGGGCTTCCCTTCAGTGCAAACCCAACAAACACCCCCTCCCCTTCCCCTCCACCCCACCCCACCCACCCAGCTTGTAGCCTGCTCAGCTGTGCAGGGACACAAACCCCGTTTTCCCCTGGAGAGCAGTGGTGCTTGCATTAGTTTGTGCACAGAGTGGTGCCAGCCCAGGGGCCTGGCATGCAAACGTCCGCTGCTGCAAACAGAAGTCCTCGTACGCTGAACTCATTCCCAGAGCTGGAGCAGCAGATGGATGGCAGGCGTGGAGGCTCCCAGGGCCAAATCACCTCCTGCAGTTGGGTGATAGAGCCCCAGAGCGCTGAGAGGGACAGGAACCTACAGTGTGTGTGTGTGTGTGTGTGTGTGTGTGTGTGTGTGTGTGTGTGAATTAGGGCTGAACCATTTACAAAAACAATCTCGTCGCAATTATTATTTCCTATTTTGCAAGTGCAATTATTTCTAGGTTCCCATCTTCTATGTTTTTTACAAACTCATTGTAGAACATGAACAGTTACATTAATTACAGCACAACAACAACAACAACCCACTACCACTACAACTGGGACTGATTTTTACACGTTTTACTCACTTTTACCTTCTTTTTAGACCATTTTTTGCAACCTTCTCATTATTTTCCAGAATGACACCCAATTTTTGGACAATTTTCGTTGTTTTTGCCCATTTTTGATCATTTTTACTCTTTTGTTTCCACTTTTAGGTCTTTTTTTCAACAAACTGAGTGTTTCCCAGGTTTAGTCCCAATTTTCTTTCCATTTTTACCATGTTTCACGATATTTTTTGCTACTTTCAGAATTTTTAAAGTTTCCACCAAAATGTTCTTGCTAATTTTTGTTGCTTTGTGGCTGTTTTAGTCACTTTAACTATTTTTGTCCACTTTTTGACCATTTTTGATACATTCTCAAAATTTTTCCATGTTTACTCCCAATTTCCTGGCCAGTTTTTGTTCATTTTTGACACTTCTCACTCTTCTTTCTACTTTTGTACAAATTTTTCAAAGTTAAATCCCAACTTTCTTACCATTTTTGTTGATTGTGGCCACTTTTTAACCACTTTACACCGTTTTTCGTTACTTTTATCACCATTTCTGCTACTTTTTTGAAAGTTTCCTTACAAGTTGTTGTTGCTTTGTTTTCTAGGTTCCCATCTTCTATGTTTTTTTACAAACACATAGTAGAACATGAACAGTTACATTAATTACAGCACAACAACAACAACAACCCACAACTGGGACTGATTTTTACACATTTTACTCACTTTTACCTTCTTTTTTGCTGCTGTTGGACCATTTTTTTGATACCTTCTCACTATTTTCCAGGCTGACTCCCAATTGTTTTTGACAATTTTTGTTGTTTTTGCCCATTTTTGACAATTTTTACTCTGTTTTTTCCACTTGCAGGCCTCCTTTTTGCAACAAACTTACTGTTTTCCAAGTTTAATCCCAAGTTCCTTGTCATTTGTACTATTTTTCGTCACATTTTTCACCATTTTTTTCCTACCTTCTGAATTTTTTACAGTTTCCACCAAAACTTTCTTGCTAATTTCTGTTGCTTTTTGCCCATTTAAGTCCCTTTTCACTATTTTTTTTGCTAATTTTGGACCATTTATTTTTCTACAAAATGACTATTTTCCAACTATTTAACCATATTTGTTGCGTTTTTGTTTTTTTTGTTTTGTTTTTTACCACTGTACAGTTTTTGACACTATTTCCTAATTTTTCATTATTTTTGAAAGTTTTCCTCAGAAATTTTCTTGCTAATTTTTGTTTTTTTTTGACCATTTTGGTCCCTTTCCACTCTGTTTTGCCACTTTTGGACCACGTTTTGCTACTTTCTCATCATTTTTTAGGTTCACTCCCAATTTTGTTGCTGATTTTTGATGCTTTCTGTCCATTTAAGTCACTTTTCACTTTTTTTTTTTTGCCACTTTTGGACTATTTTCTAGGTTAACACCCCATTGTCTTGCTAATTTTTGCCCATTTTATTCACGCTTCAAACTTTTTGCCACTTTTGTACCATTTTTTTTTTTTGCTACTTTTTGAGTATTTCTGTTTTTTTCCCCAATTTAAATACCAATTTTGTCACTTTTTTGGTAATTTTTACGACCTCAAACTTAGTTTTATTGCTTCTCTTTGCCTTTTTTGCCTTTTTTAGATTGTATTATTTGTAAAGGCAGTTTTTAAATATTTGTCTCTTTGGTTGAGTAACTCTGGTGTAGAACAGAAAACATCTGCTGTAAAAACTGTAGCTGATACTTTGACACATTTCAGGTTATAGAAATATTTCATTGTCTGGGATTAGAATATTGCAACAGGACATATTGTGATTGAATCTAATTTGTGATGAATTTCCCAGCCCTGGTGTGAATCCTGCGTCTCTAATCCAACAGTTTGTCTGAAGGTGTGTTTGAACACTTTGAGGATAATCAGCTCTTTTCCTCCTATCAGGCTAAAGCTGCTTTTTTTGCACAATCTGATAACAGGTAATGCATCAGCGGCCACCTGCTTAATGACTCCGACAAGGAGAGGTGCTCCTATTGGCAGGAAAGGATGTTGTTGTCATGGGGATGATTTGCGGGCCTCTCCTCCTCTGTTGGAGTAAACTGGTGAACGGTGCTTGACCCCCCCCACCACCACCACTAAATGGTGCAAAAACATCACCACACACACACGAGTACACATGTAGAAGTATCAACATTGCAGAGCTGCAGAGTGGATGAATCAGGGAGCGCTGGAGCATCTCAAAAAGGAGGAGGAGGAGGAGGAGACGGGGTTGCCTGGGTTGATCTAGTCACATGAATCACTGCTACCTCAGTTTTAATCAACACACTTAGGCTACAAATGACTCAGTGGTGAAAACATTTGCTGCTTGTTTGCTATTTTAATGCTAATGTGTTCTCCAGTGCCCACCTGCCTACAGGAACACACTTCATCATTGGCTCTGTCTCTGTATAGCATCTCTTCCTCCTGCATTGTAAACCCCCCCCTCCCTCTCCTTCCCCCTTATTCCTCCCCTATTCAGTCCCACTGCTCCCATATCTGCCTGCTGCCATCCTCCCATGTCTCCTATTAGGAAAGGAAATGAGGCGAAGTACCGATGCAAATATCTTGGACCCCTCGCTGCTCTCTGACTCATTACCTAGAGATAAAATCGAGGACTGAGTGAGGAAGAGTGGAGAGATACTAGAAACGAGGGGCAGAGCGAATAGAAAGCAGAGAAACAGGCCTGGACAAAGCACAGAGTTGATTGGTGCACAATGAAAAATGTAGAAAAGTGTCTCTTGCTATGCGAGGGCAGAGTTTATTACCATGTAGAGAGCTTTCACGGGTAAAGCAGGACAACAAAGAGGGCATGAAGCACAGACAACGCTGCATTATTTCTGGCTTTGGCTCGCCATCCTTCTTGTTTTGTGCCGTGGCGCCGCGATCACTCAGTCTGCAGAGCTGCTGCAGCTTCTCCACGGGGTCGTTCCTTTTCTCTGCCTCCTGCTTCATCTCTCACTCGCATCATTGTTGAGCGGATTTTACTGTCAAGTCCTCAGTGCTGCACGTTTGACTGTCCAACAGTTTGGTATTTGATTCAGGATCAAAAAGGGTCTGAGAGAAATGAGATTATTGTGATGTGTTGGTGCAGTTGTGCTGAAGAGTTTACAGAATTTATGATTTATTTTTATTTATGGTTATTTTACAGAGATTTATGAATAATAACACAAAACTTTTCCGTCACTCATGGGCTGCATCTTATAGTTTCATCCTTCCTTCCTTTGTAAGGTCCCATCTCTATAAACACTCGCCCGCTCCCCTTACCCAGATGGACTAATGAAATATTTTAGTGGCGGATATATGAAACTGTCCGTCTGGTGTTTCAGGTTAATCCTAAATAGCAAGAAAAAATAAAAAAAGCACACCAGACAAACCCCGGGGTTTAAAGAGGTTAAGCATTAAGGGAGGAAAGACGAGAGGAGGGAGGAAAGTGGAGAAAGGAGAGGGGCGAGAGGAGAAGGGGCGAGCAGAATGAAGAGAGTAAAAAGGAGAGAGGAAAGAGAACAGAGGAGAAAGGAAAGAAGAGAGAAGAGAGGTAAGAGGAGAGAGAAAAGAGCCGAGAGAAAGTGGAGAGAGGAGAGATTGAACAGGAAAGAGGACAGAGGAAAAAGAAAAGAGGAGAATGGAGTGAAGAAAGGAGAGAGGAAAGTGGAGAAAGGAAAGAGGAAGGAGGAAAGAGGAGAGAGGACAGTGGAAAGAGGAGAGAGGAGAGGAGGGAGGAAAGAGGAGAGAGTAGAAAGAAAGGGGAAGGAGGTAATAGGGGAGAGGAAAGGAGAAGAGAAGAAAGACTACAGAGTAAAACAGGAGAGAGCAGAGAAGAGAGAGAAGTGAGGAGAGAGGAAAGAGAAGAGAGGAGAGAGGAGAGTGGAAAGAAAAGAGAGGAGAGAGGAAACAGGAAAGAAGAGAGGAAGTAGGGGAGAGGAGAGAGGAAAGTGGAGAGAGAAGAGGGGAAAGAGAAAAGAGGAAAGAGTTGAGAGGAGAAAGGAAAGAGGATAGAGAAAAGAAGAGAAAGGAAAGAGGAGAATGGAGTGAGGAAAGGAGAGAGGAAAGTGGAGAAAGGAAAGAGAAAGGAGGAAGGAGGAAAGTGGGGAGAGGAGAGAGTAGAAAGAGAGAGGAAGGAGTTAATAGGGGAGAGGAAAGGGGAAGGAGAAGAGAAGAAAGAGTACAGAGTAAAACAGGAGAGAGCAGAGAAGAGAGGAAAGAGAGGAAAGAGGAAACAGGAAAGAAGAGAGGAAGTAGGGGAGAGGAGGGAGGAAAGTGGAGAGAGAAGAGGGGAAAGAGAAAAGAGGAAAGAGTTGAGAGGGGAGAGGAGAAAGGAAAGAGGATAGAGGAAAGAAGAGAAAGGAAATAAGAGAGAAAAGACGAGAAAGGAAAGAGGAGAGAGGAGACACCAATTCAGCCATTGGAGTTACACTCATGGTTCATGGTTTGGTGAAGCCATTTATTAACAAACAACTGTGTTTTCTCTTTTGAAATCATAACGTCAACAGAAACTTCTAAACTCTATCTGATGTGGTTCTGCATTAAAGAGCACTATCTCCTGCATTTTGTCCGTTTAAAGACATTTGCTCCTGCTGATCGACCTCCATCAAGACGCCTCCAACAGAACAGTTTTGCTGTAACGGCGTGAGGTGGCCGATGATTTGAAGAGAGCAGTGAAACCCTAACGAGAGCAGCCGTTATCTCTGCGGTGTGTCGAGCTGTTTGTGCAGCAGGATTTAATCCACGCTGTGTGACACGCTCCACGTAAAGAGAGAGGAGACGTTTTTTCTTTGTCCTGAGAGGGAAAACATGCACCATCCCGAACAGGAGTGTGGTTTCTCCTGCTGTGCAGACTCTGATTCACTTTCTCTCATGTGTGGCCTCCTGCCACGTTTCATGTGAAATCCTCTCTCTCTGCCTCGCCTCCTCTCTGTTTAGCACTTCTAATATTAGCCAGGTCTAATTGCTGTGTTGAGTGCTAACTAAAAGCTAATTAGGCCGGTGATTTCTGGTTAAAGAGGAGGAGGGAGGAGAACAGAGCGTTTCTATTACGGTAACAGGGTCCCCTCCCACTCCTCCCACCTAGAAACCCTGCTGGTTTTTCTTTGACCTCGTATTCGTTCCCTCAGCCAAATTATCACAGGACAAACCTTTTCTTTGTTCTCAACAATCTAACAATCTGCCGGGTTAGTTTTTTGGTTTATTTCTGCCGTTGGCTCAGAAAAGTGCAGATTGCGCCCAGTGAAATTGTACCTCTGTAATTTGGAAGTAATTCACAAAGGAAATGGTTTCTTCGTCCAAGAAGATTTGTCAAGGATTATGTTTCTGTCAGAACATACGACGTGAATGTCACATTAAACCTCATCTCCTCATGGGAGTGAGTCATCGCACTGTAAAAATGAAAAAGTTGCGTCAACTCAAGTTCAAGGCAACTGCAAAATCTGAACAAAAGAGTACATTTTTTGTTGAAATTACTAATTATTCATATGTAATGTAACTTAAAGTTTTGAGTTCTACAAAGCAGGAATCCTAAAAATTAAAACACATTGATGGGATTTACATCTACATTTTCCCACCAATTGATCAGTTATTAACAAATAAACTCATTATCAGTTCAACAATTGTAAAACAGAGGGTTTTTTCCGTTTGTTGAAGATTTTCAACAAACCAAGTAACCAGGCAGTGTCTATGACTAAACAGAAAGGATAAAAAGGTTAGAGAATTTAAAAAGTTAATAAAAAACCATAAACCAGCAGTTAACAAATGAATAAAAATAAAAAGACACAACAATAATATGATGAAAAGAACTAAATATACGCCAATATGTGAATTAATATTCTCTTACAACAGTGATTCCCAACCTGTGGGGTGCGACCCCCTGGTGGGCAGTGAAGGTATTGCAAGTGAGACGCCAAATCATTTCCAAAATTGTCTGATTTTTCTTGAGAGTGATTATGCAAAGGCACAAGATACAAACAAATAAAGAAAGATACAAATTTACAAGATAATGTTTTCAATTTTAAAACAAAGTTACGGACTTAGTAAGGAAATTAAAAATGTGAAGATATTCATATGTATAAATGTCACGTAAGAGGGCATGTTGTAATGAAAAAAAAAAGCAATAAAACCTGAAACGTAATAGCCTGATCCAAAAAAAACAAAGTATTAAAAGCCAAATTGTAGTAACTGACTCAAACTGTTACAAATTGTTATATTTTGGGCAAAAAGTTGTTTTGTTTTTGGGTCAAAAATCTGTGATATTCACCAGTTATAACATGACCCCTGTAGACATGAGTTGGAAACCCCGTTCTTTGAATACCCCTGTGGACTTGAGTTGGAAACCCCGTTCTTTGAAGACCCCTGTGGACTTGAGTTGAAAACCCCGTTCTTTGAAGACCCCTGTGGACTTGGGTTGGAAACCCCGTTCTTTGAAGACCCCTGTAGACTTGAGTTGAAAACCCCGTTCTTTGAAGACCCCTGTGGACTTGGGTTGGAAACCCCGTTCTTTGAAGACCCCTGTGGACTTGAGTTGGAAACCCCGTTCTTTGAAGACCCCTGTAGACTTGAGTTGAAAACCTCGTTCTTTGAAGACCCCCTGTAGACTTGAGTTGGAAACC
Source organism: Thalassoma bifasciatum (assembly GCA_008086565.1). NCBI lineage: Eukaryota > Metazoa > Chordata > Actinopteri > Labriformes > Labridae > Thalassoma > Thalassoma bifasciatum. Next base: position 46,851 of record RPOG01001612.1, read on the forward strand.
CCGTTCTTTGAAGACCCCTGTAGACTTGAGTTGGAAACCCCATTCTTTGCTGAAGCAAACTCAAAAACTTAAGCCTTTAACTTATAATTTGATTTTTACTAACTTAACTCATGTAATTGGACCAACTATAGTGAACAAACGTAATAAAGGTATTTCAGACTTAGAAGAAGTTTGCAACACAACAGAACATATTTTGTTTTCTGAACCAAAGCGTCTGTATCAGGCCAACAAATTTAAGTTTTTATTTTTACAGTGCATCTCTTCTGTGAGAAACTCCCTGAAATCTCTCCATCCTCGAGGTTTTACTCTTTACCTCCTCTTCCTTTAGGAGCACAGGCAGTGTGAACAAATTAAGACCAAGCTTATTAAACAAGTGAGCCTTTAAATTAAAACAGACTGGCCCTGCATGCATGGGTGAGCGCTGGAGCAAACTGCGCTTCACCTCCAGCGTAAAAACAAACAACAGGGCGGGTCTTCCTGCACCGTTTCTCACCCGTTCGTTCTCGCACAGTTACCTAATCTCACTCCGACGTGTTTCAGAATAAATCACCCCGACTTTAAATGATGCATGTTTTTGTTTTTTGGTGCATATGTTTTGGTGCTTCTTGTTTTCTTCCATCTGTTTATGTGGTTGGTCTCATTATGAAGGTGGAGGTAATGACGGTCGAAGCTTTTTTTTCACAGGAGGAAGAGAAGCTTCTGTCTGTTTGGCTTGATTGGTTTTGAATCCTGACAAATGTAAAAGTAGTTGTTATCTTGCCTAAGTTGCTGATTGCAGCTGATGTTAATGCGTCTCAGTTCCTGTGTGCGGAAAACAGATTGTGTTGCGTGAGAGGAATTGTTTTATCTCAGGGTGGAGGGTGGAGCTGTAGCTGCAGAATAATGGATTAATCAAACTGTTGATGGTGATATCTGCATGTCTACATGGGATTTAATACGACGTATTTACAACCTAAGACTCATATCTGGTAAGAGTGCAGAGGTGCTAAATACATAGGTTACACCTTAAAATGCAGCAAAGCTTCTCTGCTAAAGTGGGATACTTGCAGGACACATTAAGAAAAAGAAAGTTGAACTCAAACAGACTCATTTACAGCCTGTGTTGTCATAAAGATTTTCAGCATCAGCCCCATTTATTCAGAGGAATTATCTTATTTTAAACATACAATTAAAACTGTAAGCAAATGTAAAAATGTTTGGTTATTCTATGGTCAGTTTTCAGAATGATGCGACACCTGGGAGTCAAGTATTGAGCGTTATATTTTTCTTCAATTAATCAATTAATCAACATCGGCCATTATGAAGCCAATGTATAAACTTTTTTTCATCTAATATAAGACTATCATATGGCGTTTTAAAGTTGTGTAAGTTGCATCTTTGTTAAACAACAATATATTCAACTGTTAACTCCCATGTCCACCATTAATTAAAAAGTCTCAATTATCTTCATAATACCATCCAGTATTAACCTGAGCTAATGATTTCACAAGTTAATGTCCTTATTAAAATAATCTTGAAGACATTCAAAGTATTTTGTTGTAGTTTTATTTGCTTTGAAAGTTGCTACATTGCTACTTAAAATCTAGTTCAGTCCGTTGCATTAATTGGAAGATGGAACTTTTCAATAGCGAGTATAATATGACTAATTGATAATGAGTTGATGTTTTGGGAAATGAGCCTTTAAAAAACATATCATGTATTAGTTTAAAAACACCTCCCTAAGTTAAACTTCCTTGTTTTCATTTTTTTGTGCTCTGCTCTGGGTATTATACCGATTTGTGTTCATGTACAGTATATATCCTGTGCATTTATGAGATGAGATTTAAGACCAGGAGCAAGAACATGGAGCTTTATTTTGAAATGACCAGATACTCTGTTGGTTTATTTATCATTTCACTGTTTGGTCCGACCTTGACAAGTAAACTGTGTTTAAAAAATTGGGTTTTGGGGTGGAGGTTATGACAAAAAATGAAGAGTAAATAATAAATGAAGATCTAAATTATGATTAAAAGAAGCAAATTTTCATAGCAGAGTAATACTAAGACATATCATGAAACTTTTAATCTGTCTATTAGTCATCCTAAAATGCACAAACATTATTATTCAGATAGAGTTTTGAGCAGTTTTCTGCCTAGACGTAGTTTTCTTGGTCCTTTAATGACTTGATATTTCACAGTCTGGTCAGTGTTAACGAAAAAACTGTATTCAAAGTAATGATTTTAAGTTCAAATTTGCCATTTTTTGGCGGCAAACACCCTCACGTCATTTAACTGTTTACGAACTTTGCACAACAATTGGTCAGAGCCATTTACAGAAAGACAGCTTAAAGATATCATCTTGTTGTCAGCTAAAAAAAAAAGGGGACAGGATTTTCTTGCTCATGATTACAGATAAAACCCTTAAACATAATCAGAGATGAAATCAGCAAATGAAACTCTGCATCCATCCCAGAAAAATGACTCATAAGAAAGGTATTTGTGACTGCATGTGCCCTTTTCTTCCATCTCTTCTTGTTGTTTTTTTCTCATTAACTGCTTAGTAAAATCTCTGCACTAAATTTATTTAGGGTTAAGTTCAAGCTCCTTCTCAAACCTCTGTTTTTGTCTCCACTGGCTCATCTCCGGAGCAGAACGGCGCTCTAAATCTTACACATGAAAACGCTGCTTTGGTTTAATCTAATTGGATCAGAGCTCCTGCTTTATATCAACAGTCTATAGTTTCTGCACCAAGAGAAGCTGCTTAGAAGAAACAGTAAAACGGTTCAGATTCTGTAGAACATCTCCGAGGTGAACTGGGAGTGCGTGTTTCTTTTGTCAGACGAGCGTGGGCTGATTGGTTGGAGTGTTTTGTCTAATTTGTGGAGGAGCAGGGGGCGCAGGAGGACGAGTCGCGTGGGAGGAGAGGAGCGAGCTCTCAGGTCGGACCGTGACCTCCCTCAGGGGGCGGGACCTGCGGCGTGAGGGGGCGTGGGCATCGTCAGCATCTGAGATTAAAATCATCAGTGTAAATTCTGACCAAACATGAAGACTGGACGATTTTATTTACAGCCCTGTCCTGACGATGGATAATTACAGACGAGCATCTTAATTTCATGCAGATTTTAAAGTTGTCAAGTTTGTAGTTATGAAGCATTTCTCAATAAGTGTTTGGTTTCAACCTCTGGGCTGAGATTTGTGCCACTAGAAAGTGAATTTGAAAAGAACTGGACCTGTTTCTCAGCTTTTCGTCATTTTTTAAGATATTATAGACGTATTGGATCAGGACTTAGTATCTGCAGATATTTAAAATCAAAAAACAGATTTGGACTTGGGGCAAAAAACCTGATCAGAACATCCCTACTTTATGTTCATATATTGAAAAAAAAAATTGAGCCCTGGTATGACTGTAATAATATGGTTTTAAGTTTTATATGGGTTTAATTGACGTAATGGTCGGGTCACACTGAACTGAAAGTGAACTTTGTCTTTTCGAACATAAGGAATACATAGAGATGACATTTTATGTGGGTTGATACAATTTCCATGGTCAGGAGTCTTAGATGAAGACCAGAATTCTTGGATTAAAGTCAGAATTCTGTGGTAAAATAAAGAATTCTGAGAAAAACTACAGAATTCAATGAACAGAAAGGTTATGAACTCACTTCCTCCTGTTAATGTATTTACAGGAAGTGTTTACAAACTCTGCTATCACCACGGAGGATTAGAAAAAGACTCATGATTCAACTTTTTGTCAAACCTGGAGTTAAATCTCCGCCCCTCACAGCGAGCAGTGAGAGCGAAGGCAATGTCAGGAGGAGGTGACGATAATGAAGTGTAAACATCTGTAAGCTCCACGTTAAAAACATTACTCTCCTTTTTCTTTCTCTCTAAACTCTTCTTCACCGTCCGTCCTTCAGCTGTAACTTTGCGCCCTGTGACCTCGTCATCCTCCAGCGCTTAGAAAATTAAACTGACTCATCCCAGCGTGACTTCACGTTTATTTGTTTACTTGAGGACAAGAAAATGTCAACCCCCCCTCCGCCCTTCTCACCGCTGCACTCCACGTCTTTTTCTTTTCCTCCTCCTCCTCCTCAGCTCAAGGCCAATCTCCACATCAGCTCTGCAGCCTGCGGTGATGTGACGCAGCGAGCCGCCCTCGTCACCGATAAGGAGGAGAAATAAAATGTGAGAGAGCACTGAATGTGCCAACCAAGTGTCCACAATGAGGCTGAGTGTGTGTGTGTGTGTGTGTGTGTGTGTGTGACACATGTATGACTCAGAAATCCTATCAGCTGCAGAAACCTTTGAAAAGCTTCAGTGCATCTTCTGCTGGAACAGAAACTGTGTTTCCTCATATATTCAGTGTTAGTCATCACAGCGAACTCAGACAAACGGAAATCTTTTCAAACATCGAACTGATCACATCCATCAGCAGAAACCCGGAACTTTTCCTCTTGATTCATAAAGTTTTTTTCATTATAGTGATATCTCACCTCTCTTTCTGCTGCAGTTCTCCACACGTCTGCGTGGTCATGACGTTAATGTGAATGTGTTGAAATAATGAGACATTTATTGGATGATAGTACAACAAAATTCACCTGAACCTTTTAATTAGGGCAAATGGTCAGAAAAAGGAAAAAAAACTAAGGTCCAATATTTTTTTAAATTATTAGTCTGAATAAAAAAAGTCACGTCTCTAAGAAAAAGTTTGATTCCCAAGTTCAAGGTTGGAAATCTGGGAGAGAGAAAAACAAAATCTGAGATCCAGGTCAGAAATCTTAGATGAAGACCAGAATTCTTGGATTAAAGTCAGAATTCTGTGGTAAAATAAAGAATTCTGAGAAAAACTACAGAATTCAATGAACAGAAAGGTCAAAATTCTTAGAGAAAAGTCAGGATTATGTGTCTAAAGTCAGAGTTTTGAAAAGAAATTCAGAATTTCAAGTTCAAAGTTTAAAAGTTTAAGGCAGAAATCCAGAATTTAAAATCAATATTTTGGGAATAATGTTATAAGTATTGGAATAGCAATCTGAATTTCAACAAAAAATGTTGGTAAGTCAGAATTTTGAGAAAAAAGTCGGACTGAAGAATTCACTTTGATTCCTGAGAAATGTAGAAAATTGAGACTCAAGTCAGAACTCCAAGATGAGAGTCAAAATTCTTACTTTGAATCTCAGTTTTGTGGAAAAAAGTTAAAATTCTGAGAGAAAAAAAGTAGAAATTCCTAGTTAAAAGTCATAATTTTGAGAAGAAAGTCAGAATTTCAAGTTCAAAATTTAAATTTTGAAAAAAAAACTATAACCTTGAGAATTAAGCTGAGATTCAGAGCTTAATTCAATATTTTGACAAGAATGTCTAAATTTAGAGAAAAACAGTCTGATTACAAGAAATGATGTTTACATTCTGAGAGAAAAGTCAGATTTTTGTCAGAATTTTTAAGAAAAAGTTGGTCGTTAGAATTCAGTGTTCAAAGTTTGAAACTTGAGATAAAAGATCATTGAGACGAAAGTCAGAATTCTTGCTTTTAATCACAGAAATTTCAATATAAAAGTTGGAATTCTGAGGAAAAACAGGCTAAATTTCAAGAAAAAATGTTCGTTTTCTGAGAGAAAAGTTGGAATTTTGGGAAAAAAAAAATGGACTTTTGAATTCTGAGAAATTTGAATAATTGAGAATTATGTCAGAACTCTAAGATTCAAGAAAAAAAAAGTGGGAAGTCAATGTTAAAGGTCAAAATTATGAGGGAAAAAAAGTTAGAATTTATTGTTTAATGCCAGGATTTGACGATTATCTGTCTTCTAATGTCTTCTTCTGTAAATGCCAAAGTCTTCCCTGTTTGTCATTTCGTTACATCCTGTACCTTTCCAAATATCTGCCATTATTCACTCGTTTTTCCTCCTGACCTCGTTTTATTGTTGACGTCTTGTGTGATTTGAAAAACCAGGAGCTCACAGGGTCACGCTGACGCTTTAAGCCTCTGGAGTAAAGATGAAAAGTCAGTTCACAGACGCTCAGAGGAGACGGCTTTGTCTGCGACTCTGTGACCAAATTCTCAGAAAGTCTTTCCAATCTTACGAAAGATAATCACCCGTTCTGATGTGTGTGTGTGTGTTTGAGTGTTTGTATGTAATAAAACCTGCAGAAACTGCTCTGATACACCATCAGGGTTCATCCAGGAATGTAAAAGCTTTGGTTTTAGATGAAGCTCCTCTCTCAGACGGAGGAATGTATAAAAATGATTGGAGCGGCATACTCCTTATTTAATCCCCTGTGTTTGTGTGTGAGTGTGTGTTTGAGTGTGTGTGAGTGTAAACCAAAACCACAATAATCCAGCAGAAATGCTTGGCTGCAGGGCTGCAGGGCTGTGGTTTGACAGTGTGGAGGAGTGGAGGCACAGATGTGGTTGGGGTGTAGGTGGGGGATGAAGAAGTGACTCAAAACAGACTTTATTGTATCTCTGACAGTCATGAATCGCTCCTCAACAATGAAACACTTCATCTGAGAGAAACAGACTCTGCAGGGGTGAAATACAGATCCTTTTAGTTTGCACAGAGGTTGGAATAATGCGTAACCTCTATTACTGCAGAACAGATGAAGCTAATCCAGTGGGATTCACACCTGTGTGTGTGTGTGTGTGTGTGTGTGCGACTGTATCCCTGCGCGGTGACGGCTCAGTCCGACAGCAGGTGCCCTCCCTCTGACTGGCATGTTAATCACTTAGGATTAGTCCTAAAGTGAGTACAAATGTGATGGAAAATGGTTTGAGTTTCATGCTTAAGCCTCAACTGGCCGCTAATCCACTCCCCTTCACTTGGAGGGGTCATGTGCCGACTGAAGTGTGTGTTTTTCAGTCCTGAGTGTGTGAGTGTGTGTCTGAAGGAGACACCGCATTCATGCACACACATGAACCAGGTCCTGATAGATAATCTTTCAATGCAAACATTAATTATCATCAAAGCTGCTGCCCTTCTCTCTGCCTCAGCGGCTTTAAACAGACACGTTAAAGAGGCGACGTAACGATCGTTTCATCAGCTGAAGTTTAACCCCTTACACCCCAACGTAATCTATCCATCTACCATATTATGTTTTAAAGCTTATAACTGAAGAACAAAAAGGTCAAAATTCGTCAGTGACCCTCATTTTGAGAGATTAAAATCTCTAGTTTCTGACAATTTCATGTTTTCATTCATGGCTTCACTACTAACTTAACACTTTTTCTGCTTTGATTTTTATAACCACTTTTGAAAGTACGTCACATCAAGATGCTTCACCCCAGACATAAACCATCCACCATATCACTTCTACACCTTCTCATCTACATCCGGGTGAAATCTGAGCTTTTTAGGTACAAATTTGTAGGAGTTAGAGAGTTTTTAGTCTCAGGTGACCAAACGCTCCACGCTCTCGTCTGAAGACTCTGTGCAAACCAAACCAGCTCCATCAGTGCTCAGTGTCCTCTTTTTCGTCAACTTTGCTCTCTTTGTGGGAAGGTTCAACAAAAACCATGAAACTGTAGTTCCCAGTCACAGATTGTACCTTTTTTTGTTGCGCACATGAATGTGAATTAAGACACACGCAGTAAATAAGTCTCGCCAATGATCTAAATGGCTACAGCTGAATTGGTGTAAACATTGAGGTGATTGGTTCAGTGTTAGAGTGAGTAACAACCCTCTAATAGAGCTTTTACACAAGACCACTGTGTGATTTTGTCCAGTCAAGCAGGGAGCACTTGTTGTCTATCACAAGCTGTCCTGGGATGAAAACTCTACAGAAAACGATGGGGTCACTTTAGTCTTGCAGCTGTTGAAAACAAAGACTTGCAGCTTTGTCAGATGTACATTGAGGAGGAAATGCTCTAAGACTGTGAAGCTGCTGTTATTGATGAGAACGGACACGACAGACAGACAAACAACGGACTTTACAGGAGAAATTTCACCACTTGGAATAATTTGATGAAACAACACTTTTGATATGTTTGAACTCTTGATTCCTCTGGTGGAAAGGAGAGTGAATATTCAGGGTACGGGCGTCAGGATGTGACGTAATGACCCCAAACAGGTCGGACGTCCACGTTGTTGTGAGTGTTGTTGAAGAAAACTGTGAAACAAACTTAGAGACTGAAATGTGAAGAATCTAAACTTTTTAACATTCAGATGTTTGACAAACAGGTTGATGCTGAACAGAATATTCTCTCGTTGATAACTCTGACCTCCGTTCTCATCACTAGAGCTCATTTCCAGTAAAACAGAATTTCTTCTCGTGTGATATTCCTTGAATATCTGATGCGAGAGCCAGGATGAAGGAAAAAACTAGAGACGGAGAGTCTGCCAGGCCCCCCTTGGCAGTTCTGGAGCGACATCCAATCAATTATATTTGTCCCCCCTGAGCCACAGACGGCCTGGATGAAAATAGTCACGCCAGCAAAATAATAGATCAGTAACTCAAGGACAGTTTACCCCCGAACCAGCACAGGCTTCTCTCACAGGATTCTTACCCTTTCGTGATCAATCAGCTCTCATTCCTCAAACTCATTCCAAACAAAGCACAGTTTAACACCCCTCTCTCTCTCTCTCTCTCTCTCTCTCTCTCCTCTGCTTCCTTGTCGTCCCTCGGCCAGGTGGCCAAGGTTACATCATCATCATCGTTCACAGATGGTAAACAATCTGCACAAAGAGGACTAGAAATCCCAACAGTGGACGGAGAAAAGGTGAGGGAGATTAGATTTTAGGTTTGTGTGGTGAGGATGTGTTCTCGACTTTGTTAACAACTGCTCCTGTGCCTTTGAGCAAAGCACAACCTCAGGGGAAGACGGGGAGCAACTCAGAAGAGTTTCCAAGACTGTTTTTGATCAAAAAAGACAACTTTTTACTGGCTACAAAGCGATGAGGTAATGTTTTTATCAACAGTTACAGTTGACAGTGTCCTTACCGTGTAACGTTAGTGAATCCTGGTTGTGTCCTACCAGTGCTCATCTACCAACTCCAACCTCACCAAGCAGAGCAAACGTAACCTGGCTCTTCATTTTATTGATAGACTCTCAAGTTTGAACAGATCACTGCAGAATAACTGCTGCATGTGGACAGGAATCAACATTAGCACAAACACATTAGCGACTGTTTTAGCCTTTAACTCATGTTTAAGTCTTTAACTTGTGTTTTAGCCTTAAGCTTGTCCTTTATTTCTTTAACTCATGTTTTAGTCACGAGCTTATGTTCCAGCCTTTAACTTGAGTTTTTAGCTTTTTGCTTGTGTTTTGGCCTTTAGCTCATGCTCTATCTCAGCTCAACTCAACTCAACTTTATTTATAGAGCACTTTAAAAACAACCATAGTTGAAAACAAAGTGCTGTACACATGAAGAAACACTGAAACAAAGATTAAAAAAAAAAAATAAAAAATCATATATAACACTTAAGTTATTGCTCCATTGTTTCATTGTTCCTAAAAACAAATTTAAGAACAATAAAAACAATAAGTAAAACAATAACTAAAAACAAACCATAAAAACACTAAAACAGAGTCGAGTCTCATGGTGAGTTAAAAGCCAAGGAATAAAAGTGGGTTTTAAGACGAGTTTTAAAAACAGACAGTGAGGTGGACACTCTTATTTGGAGGGGGAGCTCGTTCCACAATTTAGGGGCAGCTACAGAAAAAGCTCTGTCCCCTCTGAGCTTCCTTTTGGACCTCGGTACCTCAAGGAGCAGGAGGTCAGCTGACCTGAGGCACCGAGCAGGAGTGTAGGGGTGGAGGAGCTCAGAGAGGTAAGGTGGGGCCAGACCATTAAAAGATTTAAAAACAAATAAAAGAATCTTAAAATGGACCCTAAAGTGCACAGGCAGCCAGTGGAGGGAGGCCAGGATTGGGGTGATGTGCTCCCTTGCACGTCCTCCAGTTAAAAGGCGAGCGGCCGCATTTTGCACCAACTGGAGACGTGCAAGGGAGCCCTGACTGACTCCAGAGTACAGTGAGTTGCAGTAATCCAGCCGTGATGTGATAAAAGCATGGATTACCGCTTCAAAGTGCTTGTGTGCAAGAAAAGGCTTCACCTTTGCCAGCTGCCTTAGATGATAAAAGCTGGACTTAAAAACAGAGCTGATCTGTCTGTCGAATTTAAAATCACTGTCCATCTTAAAACCCAAGTTCGACATAAGTGGCTTAAAATGACCTGCCAACGGGCCAAGGTCTCTCTCCTGTTTATCTTTCCTCTGCTTTTTTCTGCTCCTGTTTCTACCATTACTTCCAAATAAATCACAGAAAAAGTTTTCAGCAGAGAAAAACACAGACCTCTCTTCTCACTGATAGACGTCATCAAAGACTTTGATTTTCTGCAAATCAATCTGGTCCAGTCCGACCCAATTAGCATTTAGATATAACCTACTTTGGCGTTGATAAGCTCATTTTGAGTCGTGGATTATGATCAGTCGTGTATCTAGATATCAGACTTTTTCAAGGTCACTGAAAAAGTCCTCACTGTCCCTTTAATTCATAAAAAATGGTTTTGAAAGAGCAGCTCTCAAAAGAGGCCTAGTACAATCCTCAGACTCCTGTTTGAGAAATGTGCTTTCCTAAGAATTGCACCAAGAATTGTGCATCACTTGCTGCTTCTCAAAGTTAATTCACAAATTGCACTAATAATATTCTGGCCCAAAAAGTTCAGCAGCTCTGCAGTTTGCCCCAGTTTTTCCTTAAATTGTGACAAAAATGAGCCGTCGGCATTTTGCAGTAGGAAACTTGCAAATCTAAGTTTTTTGTTGAACTCTTTAAATTGTTCTTATTTGATTTGTTTGTTGCAAACAGCAGGAACTTTGTGAAGAGTTCCCAATTTGCAAAGGTGCATCTGTTTATGTAAATACACATTTTCCATTTTTTTAAAACGTTTCAGTGGAGCAAGGTAGCAGAAAGTAACTCCTTAAGGTGAGAAAAAAACCACTTTAGAGCAGTTTGACTCCCGATAATCATTAAACAACTTACATCCAAGTTATTTTCGCAGGCTTTATGTACAGGTATATTGTTTTTAGGTCATCAAGAGGTGAAATTATCGTCTTAATCGCTGAAGAGTTTGATTAACAGCTCTCAACAGATAGAAAATATTTACTCTAACTCACATTTTTTTGTGAATTCGTGTTTTTTTTTGCTTTGCATTGAGGCTGATTTGTGTGGGAATGAGTGTATTTTAATTTAATGGCTCAATTAAATGTATGCAAAACCCAAAAGCACTTAGAGATGCTTATTTCTATACTTTGCTTTTTATGCAGTGTTTAACCCTTTCTGCTCATTTACACATTTGTGATTCAGACTCAGATTTGTTTAAGCATTTTGCATCAGAGAAAAAAAAAATGAAGCGCACAGGAGCTTGTGAGACAAACATATTTGTGTGTTTGTCTCTGCACACGTGCAGCAGGATGTTGTTGGAAAAGAGCGACTGTGCAAATCTGACTTTCCTGGAAAAATAAAGATCTAAAGATTTATTTTCACGAGGCTCAGATAGTGATCGCACTGCAGTGTTTTCACAGGGTGTGTGTGTGTGTTTGTGTGTGTGCAGCAGCCTGTGTGTTCGGTGTGTGCACGATGGCAGATATGAGCACAAAGGGACCCCAGCAGAAACACACACACACACCCTCACACACACACACGCCTCATGAATAGAGAGTAGGGTCATTTGAAGTAAGTGTTGACCAGGCGACTAGCAGAGCGACTGTCCTCTGTGGAGGAGAGGGGTAATTCTCTTTCACGCATCATTAGGTCTCTTCATCTGTGTGTGTGTGTGTGTGTGTGTGTGTGTATTCAGCACCTGGAGCACCCAATCAGAGCTGGACCACTCTAGTCCCTCATTTCTGTGGGGACCAGCCCTCATTTCTTCATTTTTCTCCCTCCACCTTTCCACATCTCCATTATTTTTTTTGTCTTCCCATTTTCTCTTCCTGTCACTTCTTTTTACGTCGACAGTTTCCGTGCTCGTTTGTGCAGTAAAGCCCATTCTGTTACCTGGGATAATGACTGAATGATTTGTTGGTAATGGGATGATGATGATGTAATTGGCGAAAGATTCAGTCTGAGCTTCCTGTATAAACCAGTGAACCCATCTTTCCTTTTCTTGTGCCTGTTATGGTGGAAAGTTGTGTAAAAAACGCAACTAGAAACAGCATTTAATGATTTGCAAATCCTTTTTAACCTACATATAACTGAATACACTACAAAGACAAGATATTTATTGTTCAAACTGATAAACTTTGAGTGTCATGATTGGGTATAAAAGGAGCATCCCCAAAAGGCTCAGTCTTTCACCACTTTGTCAACAACTGCGTGAGCAAATAGTCCAACAGTTTAAGAACAATGTTTTCAACCTCCAACTGCAGGAATTGATGGATTTCATCATCTACAGACCATAATATCATCAAAAGATTCAGAGAATCTGGAGAAATCTCTGCACGTAAGCAGCAAGGCCCAAAACCAACACTGAATGGCGGTGACCTTTGACCCCTCAGGCGGCGCTGCATTAAAAACCCACATCATTGTGTAAAGGATATTAGCACGTGGGCTCAGGAACACTTCAGAAAACCATTGTCAGTTAACACAGTTCATCACTACATCTACAAGTGACAGTTCAAACTCTACCATGCAAAGACAAAGTCACACATCAACAACACACACAAACGACGCCAAAGAGGAAAAGGACAATCCAGATTTTTCTCAGCGCAAAGCTCAAAAGCAGCATCTGTGATGGTATGGGGGTGTGTTAGAGCCCATGGCATCATGGGTAACTGTCCCAGTATCTGTGAAGGCAGCATTAATGCTGAAAGGTACAAACAGGTTTTGGAGCAACATCTGCTGCCATCCAAGACACTTTGTCTTTTTCAGGGACGTCCCTGATTACTTCAGTAAGACAATGAAACCAAGACACATTCTGCTCCTGTTACAACAGTGTGGCTCTGTAGTAGAAGAGTGCTGCTACTAGACTGGAATGTGAAAGAATTCCAGCTCCAAAGCTTCAACAATTAGTTTCCTCATCTTCATCCTCTACGTCTTTGCTGACTTTGGTGAATTAAAGGCAGCGTTTGTTTCATGGTTTGAGGAGCAGAACAGTCGGGTCTTTGCTGCGTGTTCACACACTCAGCTGTGATAAAGGCAGAAACAGAGAGGAAGTTGCTGAGCAGAGCGAGCTGGCAGGAGTTGTGTTGCTGTAGCCAGCGCTGCGTGGACCGCTCGCTGGGCTCCTCAGATCTGTGTGACTGATTGAGCCGCCGTGTCCCAGCTGGCTGGTGTGTTCGCTGTTCGCTCGCCAGCAACAATAGTTTACCAACCAGTCCTCGGAGAGCACTGCAAAGCTTCTAGGACTAAATATTTAACAGGGATGCTCTGAATTATTTCGCTCTGCCTCTTTCTGGTGTGACCTTAATACACAACGAGATATCTGAGAAGACTGTGAGGGATAAATCCATCAGCATGTGAGTCTGTGAATCAAATCAACTGGAGTTTAATTAAAGCATCATGGTCATGGTCGTTAAAGCTACAGTATGTGACTTTTATATAGTAACATTTGTGTTGCGGACACACAACTTCCTCTGCTGTTCTCTGGAAAGAGTGAAGCAGAAATGTGTTTTCGTGGATCGTTGCTCATTGGCATGTGTCACTCTGTTATTGTGATGTCAGAGCGTCGACCACAGCCAACGCAGTTAAAGAAATCTGTGCTGCTTGTTGAGTGGCCTTTGGGCTGCACTCACTTACATTTTTTGCCAAGACGTTGATGGAAAAGCTGAAATAGAGACTTCACGACAGGTTGGACGGATAAAGGTGTAGAGGATGCTGTTATTCCTCACACCTGGAGGGTTGACAGACACAGGTGTGTTTACTTTTTGTTGGCTGTGTGTTAGGAACAAGGGATGGAGATTGCTGATTCTTCTAATTGATGCCAGGATTTTTTTTTTTTTTTTAATTTCAAGAATTAAGTCATAGCTAAAAACTATAGGTGTAGCATTATTCATAATCAACACAACCAATAGAAAGTAAGATCAGTGCTAAGAGCTGAGTCTGACACCCTCTGAATTATTCTCCCCCTGCAGACAAAGAGGAGAAGGGTCAGATTAATAATCAAAACCAACAAATCAAACCAACAGCTACTTAATTGTTGATAAATACGTTTCCTGGTTGCGTTGTGGCCAGTAAAAAGTTGTCACGAACAAAGAAAAGTAGAGTTAAAAAGAAGATCTGATCTACTTTCATTTTCACTTTCAAAACAAATACATGAAGACAGTTTGCTGTTTGCCTCCAGCTGAAGGAGTCTCCTAAACGCATCATTAATGGACAAATTTAGCAAACTGTGAGAGTCAATGATTTGATGATGTTTAGGTGTAAAAAAGGAGTAAGAGAGGAGGTGCTTGTTGCTCCTCTTTTGGAGTTTTTGACCACTGTTGCCAACTCAGCGACTTTCTCGACAAATCTGGCGACTTTTTTATGTCAAAAGCGACAAATCTGGCGACTTTTTCTGGCGTCATAGGCGACTTTTCTAGCGTTTGCCGACTGACGTGAAAGCGTAGGAAGATATTAGAGCGGCTGCTGCTTAAAAGCGTTCATTCAAAACCAGTCACAGCCGAACGCTGGGTCGGGAAATAAATTCACTCGCAATATGCAGTCTTGGAAACTACCTTGACTTTTAAAAAAATCCCTTTTTACATATTCCAAATTGTTTCTGAAAGAGCCCAGAAGACTCCTCTGCGCCCAACCTTCAAAATAACAAAAATGGGAAGAAACACTGTAAAACAGTAACTTTTTTGGTCTTGCAATGCAGAGAAACATCACCTATTTTCTCAAAAGAAAAGACACTGAAACTGAGTTAGAAATTTAAAACATAAACAGGTGCTGTCTCCACAGGTGCTCCTAGAGATTGTCGTGTCAAAGACCTCGGGATACTGTGTTTCCTTCTATTCCTTTTTGTCTCCTGTCTCTCTTTTTCTCCCCTTGTTTTTTTTTTTTTGCAGGATCAGCCGCTGGTTTTGGATCCCCTGTCTGCGTTCACTCGTCCAGTTGTTGTGGTTGTTGTCTTCTGTTGTTTTATTGTTTATCTCTCCCTCTCTGTCTGCTCTTTCCCTCCGTCACTATCTCTCATCTGTTTTCACCCCAGTCCGTTCAGGCAGTAACCTTTAACCTTGGCAATGTACAGAAAAAATAAATTACAAAACACTAATAGAATTATCATTTAAATCTCAAGGGGAGCGTTTTACACAAACGGCTCCTCTTGGCAAAGTAAAATGTGTTCTGCAAAATACGGCAGCCGGACCGCAATTCTGTTGTCGTGATGCTGAACAGGACAAGGTAAAAAAATAAAATAAAATAAAATAAAATAAACAGATTAAATTTTAAACAAGCTGAGACTAAGATGAATATAAAGGCCAATTTCTGCTGGTTAAAAATATAGAAAATTAAAAACAGGATTCTTTTAAGTTTTTTTCCCCATACTAGACTTTATAATAAAGTCATAGTTTCAACTTTTCTTTTAAAAAAATATGACTTTTTAATCACTGATTTGGATCTAACACTGTAGAATGAATCCAATAAAAATCCAATTTGTAGACCTAAACATGTAGGACGTTTATTATACACTTTTCGTCTCTTCCACGACATTATTCCTTTCTCCTACAGAGTTCCTTACAATAACATTCCAATGCCAGATTATGCAAATTAGGCGATGACGTCATCTGGCGACTTCCAGCGACTTTTGGGACAGCCAATAGCTACTTTCCTCGCTGAGGAGTTGGCAACACTGTTTGTGACCTTCACAAAAGCTCTCAAATGTTTCCTGGTCAAACTTTAAGTCTTCTCTCCACCTTTAAATATTTCATGTTCAGGCTGTCGTGTATTTTTGTTCTCTGGTTATAAACTTTCCCATGAACACCTCTCAGGCTTTTTCCCAGCTCCTTATTATTCCCCCCGTGCTCCCTTTGTTGCGTATTTCAGTCCCAAACGTGGTTCACGTTGTGATCTACGAGCATCACTCAGCAACACTGTGACGATAATGAAGAGCGCCTGTTGTTAAACNAAAACTATTTTCCTACAGGAGTTTTTCTGTCAGAGAAGCTGTTGTGCAGGCTCAGGCCAGAGTTTGGTTATTAATAGCTGCTAATTGTGAGTGGCAACTTGATTGAATCACTTCACGTCCCTGCGAGAGCAATTGACAACGCAGAGACATTATCACGTGTCATACACAATCATGCAAATGTGTTCCATCTCACACACACTTATTTCCAGTGTTAAAGGAGTCTGCTATGTAATTAGCCTAGTTTAACAGTGTTAATAGGTTCCTCAGGGTCTGTTACAGGCTGAGAAAAAAAAGGGAAGAGGATTTGTCGGCGCTTGCAGAGAAAAGAGGGTGTGTGTGTGTGTGTGTGTGTGTGTGTGTGAAAATACAGCAGGTAGTTTTAGCAGGATGTGATCACAAACCTCATTAAAAGGCAGCTGAACAGACAGGACTAGTTTTCAGTGGAACAACATGAAGTTTTAGGCTTTAAATGTGAGCGTGTGCTGTTTTAGAATACTGTGAATAAGGCTAAAAGATTTGCAAAAATAATCTAATTGTGGGTCTTTCCCCTAGAATTGTGATTTTTTTGTGCGATTATTTCTAGGCCCCAAATCTTATGTTTTTAAATAAACACATTATAATGATTACAGCATGACAAAAACCCACGACATTGTTCTTGCTACTCATGACTGTTTTGTGCCAATTTTAGTCGATTTTCATTCTTTTCTTGCTACTTTTAAAACATTTTTTGCTCCTTTCTGACTTATTTTTGTTAATATCCCAACTTTCTTGACAAACTTTGTTGCTTTTTGCCCATTCTAGTCACTTTTCACCCCTTTTTGAAATACGATTTTTGCCCCTTTCTGACTTTCTTCCAACTTTCCTGCCATTTTTGTTGCCTTTTTTATGACCATTTGTCACTTTTTTCACCACTTTCACAAACACCTGACTACTTCTTCTGTTTTCTTTCAACTTTCTAGCAAATTTAAGGGTTTTTTTTTGCCCATTCTTGTGACTTTTTTGCTCCTTTTTGCTAAAATATTTAATACAATCTTTGCTCTCTTTTAACTATTTCTTGTTTTCTCCCAACTTTCCTTCCATTTTTGTTTCCTTTTCCCTTTTTTTAATCACCAGTTGTTTCTTTTCTCACATTTTTCATCATTTTCATGACTGTCTGATTTTTTCTTCATTGTTCTTCCAATATTTTTGTTGCTTTCTGCCCATTCTAGTCACTTTTCGCCCCTTTTTGCCACATTTTTGAAATACAATTTTTGCCCCTTTCTGACTATTTCTTCCAACTTTCTTGCCATTTTTGCCTTTTTTATGACCATTTGTCACTGTTTTTGTCACTTTTTTCACCACTTTCACAAACATCTGACTACTTCTTCTGTTTTCTTTCAACTTTCTTGCAAATTTAATTTATTTTTGCCCATTCTTGTGACTTTTTTGCTCCTTTTTGCCAAAATGTTTAAATACAATCTTTGCTCTCTTTTGACTATTTCTTGTTTTCTCCCAACTTTCCTTCCATTTTTGTTTCCTTTTACTGTTTTTTCGTCACTTTTGTTGCTCCTTCTTACTATTTTCTTATCAGTTTTTGTTGCTATGTGGCTGTTTTAGTCACTTTTCACTCTTTATTCACCATTTTTGGACGATTTTTTGCTACTTTCTGAGTGTTTTCCGAGTTTTTCTTACTATTTCTTTTTTGCCAATTTATGATGCCATTTTACCATTTTAGTCACTATTCATTCTTTCTTTTTCCCTCTCTAGGATCATTTCTTGCTACTTTTTAAATTTTCTCACCAATTTTTGCTGATCTTAGCCCATTTTTTTTGCCACCTTAAACTTTTTTCTTGTTGCTACTTGCTGTTTTTGCAACTTTTCACCACTTAGATTGTTTCTCTGGCCAGAGTAGTTTTGACTTTGGCCAAGTTAACCACTTTTCACTGCTTTTTTAATAATTTTTTCATTACTTTTGCCACTTTCTTGTGACTTTTTTGCTCCTTTTTGCCAAAATTTTTAAAAACAATCTTTGCTCCTTTTTGACTTTTTCTTGTTTTCTCCCAACTTTCCTTCCATTTTTGTTTCCTTTTCCCTTTTTCTCTTTAATAACCAGTTGTCACTGTTTCTTTTCTCACATTTTTCACCATTTTCATGACTGTCTGATTTTTTCTTCATTGTTCTTCCAATATTTTTGTTGCTTTCTGCCCATTCTCAGGACTTTTTGACTATTTTTTAAGTAATCTACCATCTACTTCTGACTATTTCTTTTTTTCTTCCAATTTTATTGCCAATTTGTGTTGATAATTGGCCATTTTAGTCAATCTTATACTATATATATATTTTTTGCCACTTTTGGACCATTCACTATTTTTTTAAAGTCTTATATCAACTTTTTTTGCTACTTCTATGTTGCCTTTTGATATCTTAGTCACTTTTCACTGTTTACCGTCTGACTATTTCCTATGTTTTCTTCCAATTTTCATGCCAAATCTGTTGCTTCTTGTCCGCTCTCGTGACTTTTACTCTTTTTTTGTGACTTTTTGACTATTTTTCAAGTAATCTACTATTTACTTCTGACTATTTCCTATGTTGTCTTCCAAGTTTTGTTGATATTTGGCCATTTATATCAACTTTCTTGCAATTTTTAAGTTGTCTTTTGCAGACTTAGTCACTTCTTACTGTTTTCTATAATTTTTTTCTTCATAGTTTTGTCAGTGGATACAAAAATATTTTAGAAATTATGCTAAATAGAGCGATGGATACATTTAAACTGACTCTTCACCAGTTGTCCAAATAGAAGTTGATTCTGGACGTTTGCTCCACATGATGTTTGACACTTCAGAGCAGAAAAATGACAAATAACTAAAATGTTCAGAGAAGTTTGAGTGGTTTTGTGTATGTGGAAGGTATGAGACATATTTTCTGGTTTAGTTTGAGTTTTTTGTCATTGGAAAAATTCAGTTGGACAGAAAAAGTAGGCATCACATCTTTGAGCCTTTCACACTTGATGGATCACAGTTGAACCTGTTGTTTTTCTGTTTCACCCAGTGGTGATTGACTCTGATCTGTGACTTTGAACGTGGAACTTTTCCTCGGCAAAGACTCAGACGTTGCTCAGATTTCAGGCTCGTGCTCGGTGCCCCTCGCCCTCCGTCGTCTCTGCTGGGGGGCGGCTTCGCCCTGATTGCTCCGGCTTCACTTTTGGAGCACGACCTGATTGTAATCTATGCCATTCAGACACGTAAGGCAGCACATGCACATGAAAATGCATAATTTTTGAGGAGAAGGATTTGGCTGCAGACCTCAACCTCCACCATCAGTAAATGCTGTGATTTTTTTTTAGATACTGGGACCTTAAAAAGTGACATTATTTCATTAAACACAGAAAAAAGTGAGAGAGTACTCCATGAAAACAGTTTAAAACACCATATTAATGTGATGTTGTTGATCTTAATATGCTCAAATGACCCTGGCTGTTTAACTTTTCTTTTTTTCTCACCAAATCATGTCCTGCACCTTGTAAATCAACGTTTGGGTCAATGAGGTGACGTCCCCTTTTTTTGTGTCCGAGTGCAATATTTCCTTCCATCATGAATTGAGTATTTCATCACATGTATTTCTTTATTCTATGAAACCTGTGTTATTTGAACACATCTTTAAACTATTAAAATATAACATGTTTTTTTGTGTTTTGGTTCCTCAAACCCCCAAAATGTCAGGTGGTGCAACCGTCCTGACAAGTATCCACAGTAATTAAACTCTAAAAATTGAATGTCAGTTATTGTAAATGGAAATTAAAAATACAGTGGCATTATTTTATGCTNCCAATGTAATAATGTGAAATGTTATTTTAACATCAAATTATTTATCTTATTCACAAATAAAAGAAATGAAACACACAAAATGAAAATGTATGAGTCACTACAGACACTTGAGAGATACTTGCCAATAATTTCACACAGAAAAAATAACAGGAACATATAAATATATTTTCATATATTTGGTTGCACCACCTGACATTTTTGGGTGCTCAAATTAAAAATACTAAAAAATAATGAACCTAAAATCTTTGAAATTTTGGTCAACTACTGAAATCTGTTAGAAAACATAATTCTTCTCTCAGAAATATATTTTTTATCCATTTTCAAAGAACTTTTTGAAAATATGTTTTTTGACCCTCTTTTTGTCAATGACCCACATAAGTGATTGAAACTCTCAACTAGAGGTGACTTCCTGTTTTTGTTTTCTAATTCGCTGGTTTAAATGTTTCAGAGACACCCTCTCATGTGATTGAAGCTGCACATTTATTCTCCAAATCTTAATCTGAGCTCTGAATCAAGTCGTCAAAGGTGACAGAGTTTTACTTCACTGATAAAAAAACAGTTTGAATCTGCAAATCTTCCTCCAGACTGAAGATTTGTCGCTGGCAGCAGCTCCGTCTTCACACTTGAACTCTAATAAATCCCTCAGCTAACGACGTGTTGACGGTGCGATCAGGATTAGGTAACCCCTGATTAGATTAAACCAGATTATTGGATTAGGTGAAATCAGAGATGCAGACGCTGCAGAGCCTGGTGTTAAAAGAGTCGTAAAGAGAAACGTTATTGAAGGAGACAAACAGCTGGAGTTTAGAAACAGCCTGTTACTCTGTGTGTGTGTGTGTGTGTGTGTGTGTGTGTGTGTGTTTAAACAAAGTAGTAGGAATAAGCACTGACATTAATTATGACACGACAACAACCTGCAAATGTTTCTTTTTGCTACTCATGACTACTTTTTACCAATTTTAGTCACTTGTCACTTTTCCTCTCAAACTTTTGGACTATTTTTTTGCTTCTTATTGAATAATTTTTAAGTTTTATCACAACTTTCTTGCCAATTTTGTTGCCTTTATGGTGCTATTTTTTAATCACTTTTACTGTTATTTGTCACTTTTGTTGCTATGTGGCTGTCTTAGTCACTTTTCACTCTTTATTCACCACTTTTGTACAATTTTTGCCCCTTTCTGACTTTCTTCCAACTTTCTTGCCATTTTTGCCTTTTTTTATGACCATTTGTCACTGTTTTTGTCACTTTTTTTTACCACTTTCACAAACATCTGACTACTTCCTCTGTTTTCTTCTGTCTTCTGTCTTCTGTAAATTTATATTTATATTTTAATAGTTTAAAGATGTGTTCAAATAACACAGGTTTCATAGAATAAAGAAATGCATGTGATGAAATACTCAATTCATGATGGAAGGAAATATTGCACTAGGACACAAAAAAGGGGACGTCACGTCATTGACCCATATGCCAACAGGTCATATTTTGATTTAATCTAACTTGTGATTAATTGCTCAGCCCTAGCTCCCAGCATCTGTAAAAAATATCTCCTCCTTTAATAATTTCTTCTTCCTTTCTGTCTGTGTCTCTGTGAGCAACATGGCAACATAAATAACTAGAGCTTCATGTTGTGGGCAGATAATCCTTCCTGGTGTCGGAGCTGTTACTGCACTGACAGCACAGTCGCACTCGCCAGCATCAACACCAAAGTCGATTCCTGGATTATGTGTTTGGATACTCTCTGTTTGATAGCACATCACACGCACACACACAAAGACGCGTGCTCCTGAATCACAGTCTGCTGAAGCAGCGTTTAAGCAGCTCTTCATCTCTCTTCAGTGGGACGGCGCCGCCTCTGAGCCCGTTTCCTGCGGCGTGGATGCTGCACGTCCGTGCCTCTGTTTGCATGTGTAGATGGAGCTCTGTGTAGTGTGTCTAATTTAAAATCACAGCTCATCATGTCAGAGAGCTCGGCGTTTGATGCCAGCTGCTTTGAGCCAGAGTTTCTCCTGTTTGTTTGCACGCGGCGTAAATTCCCCTCCACCTGAGTCACGTTTGTTTACAAAGGTGCTGGCGATTTGTCAGAGTGTGTAACCACATGTGAAGGAGACAGAGGCGGCTATCTGTGTCTAATGACTCCTCCTACAGAGCTAATGTCATTTAGGACAGGTAGGAGTGAAGCTAATGCTGTCAAATCCTCTCAGTAATTCTCTCAGTAATTACAGCCGGCCTCAGTCACGGCCTGGAAGTGTCACCGTGACGACGAGGAGCTGCTCATTAGAGGAGTTTGTTAGCACCTCCTCTTTTTTTAGGTGTCAACAGGTCGAAGCAGAGGATGAGTTTGAGGAGCTTGTGATGTTTGAACAGGACGAGGCTCAGTGTCTCTGTGCTGTGAGGGGAGCTGGATCCAAACATTTACTCTTCTGTCGTAGGAGTGTGTTACATCATTCCATCTGTGATCAAATCTGTATCATTTTTTTTGAATAAAGATCTTTCATATTGCGATATTTACTGTATGGAAGCAACAACCCTTAATGACATTCACTACTATCAAAAACCTGTCGCCTGAATGTTGTTGCGCGTTGAGTGCAGGATTAAAAAATATACAAATGTTGATTCTGTCTTTATCTTTTTCTCATTCTTTCTCAATATCAATTCTAATTCAATTCATAAAGCTTTATTGACATGATAAACATGCGTTTACATTACCAAAGTAACTCTCTCTCTCTCTCTGTTTCTCTTTCTGTCTCTTGCTCACTTTGAAGTTGAACATGTTACGAATCATTTCTATAACTTAGAATGCAAAACTAGATCGTAAATTATTAAAACCAATGTACAAGTTTAGCAAACAACGCAGTTAACTAGAGAAGTTGAATTTCCTTGCAGCAAATGCATTGAAATGCTGAAGCTGAAGGAAGTGAAACAAAGCTGAAAACGTGGAACCGGTTAAAAAAAAAAAAGTTGCCAAGTAGTTAAACTAAACTGGTAATAAGAACATAAAATAAAAATTAGTGATAGAAGCAAAGAAGTGAAGGAGATGTGAAGATGTTGACATTATAAACACAAATATTTGCATTGAAATACAAGAAATTTACGGGAGTTTTTGTACAACTGTTCACAAAACCGAAAAAAACGAGATTGAAAAAAGAAAGACTGAAAAAGAGAGAGAGAGAGAGATTATACTTGTAATTTTGTAGTGTTTCTAATGTTCAAATAATCAAATAATAAAAAAAAATTTAAAAAAAAGCTTTATTGACAGCTGGTTAAATAAACTTAACAGATGTGCAAAAAAGAACATGCAGTGCAAAATAACAGAAATGAAATATTAATAAAATAGAGTATATCTCTGTACATTAGAAACACTACAAAATTACAAGTATAATCTCTCTCTCTTTCTTTTTTCAGTCTTTCTTTTTTCAATCTCGTTTTTTTCGGTTTTGTGAATAGTTGTACAAAAACGCTCGTAGATTTCTTGTATTTCAATAAAAATATTTGTGTTTATAATGTCAACATCTTCACATCTCCTTCACTTCTTTGCTTCTATCACTGATTTTTATTTTATGTTCTTATTACCAGTTTACTTTAACTACTTGGCAACTTTTTTTTTTTTTAACCGGTTCCACGTTTTCAGCTTTGTTTCACTTCCTTCAGCTTCAGCATTTCAATGCATTTGCTGCAAGGAAATTCAACTTCTCTAGTTTACTGTGTTGTTTGCTAAACTTGTACATTGGTTTTAATAATTTACTATTTATTTTTGCATTCTAAGTTATAGAAATGATTCGTAACATGTTCAACTTCAAGCAGAAAATCCTGAATCAGAGTTTTCTTGAAGCATTTGTTATTGATTTTTTTACAGAAACTAGTTCTTGATCCCTAATCCTACCCTAATGATATTGAAATATCCGGCGTTAATATCAAGATTTCTTCCATTTTATTCAGTTGCAGATCTGAGAGTCCAATATTCAGTCTACAGTTTTATCTCAGCTTCTCTTTTTTTATTTTGAAGTTGTTGAGAACAGTCGGGGACATCACAGAAAAGTTTTAGTTTGGCATTAAAGAGCCAAGTTCCCCGTCTCAAATCTGACAAGTTATTCTTACTAACTTTAATAAACTGTGAGCACAAACTGTCCCGACCAGCACACTTACATTTAGGAAATAATCTTCAAAGTATTTCTGTCACATTTAAGCCTGGGTGATAAAGCTGTCAGCAGCGTTTGCTCCATAAAAGAATCACTGTGGCAGTTTCCAACCTGCTGTGAGAGATTTAAAGCAGAGAGCTGTGATGCTGTGATGTGTCGCTGGAATAAACCAACATGACGGCTTTAATGTCAGAGCGGGGGGGGCGACACACACACGACCTTCCTCCAGCTCTCTGTGCCACATGAGGTGTCTTAACCTGTTCCTGTCACGCCGGCCGCAGTAATCTGGGGTCAGAACTGATCCCCGACGACGTTAATGAGAGTTTGAGAGGGAACATCTGCCGCTCACATCAGCAACTCCTTAAAGCAGAAGCTGTTTGTGAGCAGAGAAACCAGCAGATTTACTGTGGCGCAGCCTGAACTCAGAGCTGGAATCCTCCACCCACTGGGAAATATATTAGTGTAAAAATATGTTTACACTCAGGGAGGAGGGAGCGCGCATGTGTGTGCGTGTGTGTGTGTGTGTGTGTGTGTTAAATGTGTGCAGGAGTTTGAGAATGGAAACTAAACCTCCTTTAAAGAAGCTTTTTCCCACATTCAGGCTGAACAGATGACAAACAACAGGACACACAGGTGCAGCTTCTTCGCCTCAAGCTTTTCTGTTTCCTCCCATCTCCATCAGTCCAGGCTCCAGCTGCCCCCCCCCCAACACCCCCCCAACGACCCCCATTTGTGTGCGTCTGTGAATGCATGCAAGGCTTTGTGTCACACAAACTGTGTGTGAGAGAATTCTCATCATTACAGCCAGTTGAAAACATTAAAGTATGAAAAAAGAGGCTTAATTGAGATCTTTATTTCTTGATAAAAACTCAGAATTTCAACTTTTTCCTCATAATTTGAATTAATTATCTCAAATATTTGACTTTATTTTCTTGAAAATTTCACTTTTTTTATCCCATTATTTTATCTTTTAATCAAAAATTTTGACTTTCATCTCAGAATTTAGACTTAAAATCCAAAAAGTTCAACAGTCTATCTAAAAAATTTCATAAATTTGCCTTTTTTTCATGATTTAAACATCTCATGTGACAAATTTGACTGTTCCTCAAAAATTTTTCTCATATTTGTGACTTTTATACCAAGTTTTGTCTTGATTATCTCAAAATTTTGACTTTTTATATAAAATTGTCGGTTTCATTTATCATAATTTGACTTAAATATCTCATAAAAACTTAGCTGTATTATCTTTAAAATCTGACTTTTATTTAAAAATTTTGAATTTTTATTTGAATTTTGGCATAAAATTTTGACTTTCTTCATATTTTTTTACCAAATCATCTCCAAGTTTGACTTTAAACCCCCAAAGATGATCACTTAACTCTTGATTTAACATTTTTGTGTCATTATTTCAACTTTTTATCTCAAAATCGTCTCAGTTTCTCAAATTATGATTGACTTTTAATCCCAAAGGTTTTGATTTCATAGCTGAAATTCTGACTTTTGAACTCATCACATTGACCCAACTTGCTCAAAATTGTAACTTTTAACCTGAAATTTCTACTTTCTATCGAATAATTTTGACTTTTTGTCTTAAAGCTTTAGTTTCTTTATCGAGAAAGTTTGTCTATATTATCTCAACATTTGGACTTTTACGTCAAAATTTTGACATTTTATTTCATAATTTTGTCTTTGACGTCTAAAGAGTTTGACTTATCTCATTTTTATAACTTTTTATCTCAAGTCTTTTATTATGATTTCTTGAAATTATAACTTTTGAATCTCATTTTAACTTTTTATATCATTATTTTGACTTGATATGGACCAAAAAAAAAAAACATTCTCAACAAAGCAAAGTTTTCATTCTAATATTTTTAACTGGTTGAAATGTGCGTCCATACAACACAGAACTGTTGGAGCGTGTCAGAAAATAATTGCACTGGTGTTTAGAGAAGAAGATGAGCCGATAGCTGCGCTTCATTCTAACTTTGCCTGTTTTATCATTTTTTAATTTATGCAGGATTAGAGTCTGTTATCTGAGAGGGAAAATTGCATCTCCTCTCCCTGAATAATCTACGTCCGTCAGCTCGGAGCTAATCCCGTTCCCCAGACGTTTAACGGAGAAGAGGAAAGTGTCTGTGCTCAGTAAATTTACTCTCCTGTTCCTTTCATTTAAAGCTTAAAGACTGTGATGGTGTGAATGTGATGATTCTCTGTCGTTGTTTCAGATTCTTGAACAGACGCTGACAGGAGGTTAACGGCTTTGGCCAAAGCAGATTGTAAAAGAAACACCTCAGAGAAAAGCTGGTGGATCTACACTGATCCAGAGTGTTCCCCTGCTGGATGCAGAGTGAAGATTGTGTGTGTGTGAATGAATGAGCAGCTGGTGGACTTTGCTCTGAGTGTGTGTGAGTGTGTGTTTTGACTGTGGCTCAGCCTGGGTTTGTCCCTGTCTAAGAATATCAGTGTTGTATGGAACCGCTCCCAGTGTCGGTGGTTACTCCAACTGGGCAGTTCCCCAGTTTGGTTTGTGGTGAAATGTGAACAAGGCGAATATGGACCCGTTTTCTTGCTCTCTCTAACTTTAGCGCATTTTTAGCAGGCGGATGTTTGAACAGGAGTGCAAAAGTTGGAATGAACTTTTTTTGTCGTGGAATGAATTTACACACCCTGGCAGAATTTATGATTTCTTGGCCTTTTCTCAGAGAATATGAACGATAACACAAAAACTTTTCTGTCACAACATTTATTGTGTTGTGTTTACTCTTTTTCCATCATAACAACAACAGAAATTTCTGATGAAAAGTTTCCATCCCCCAGTTCTTAATAGCGTGTATTTCCCCCTTTAACATCAATGACAGCTTGAAGTCTTTGTGCTGGTTGTGGATGAGGGTCTTTATTTTCTCAGATGGTAAAACTGACCATTCTTCTTGGCAAAAAGCCTCCAGTTCCTGTAAATTCTTGCTCTGTCTTGCATGAACTGCAGGTTTGAGATCTCCCCAGAGTGGCT
Source organism: Thalassoma bifasciatum (assembly GCA_008086565.1). Lineage (NCBI taxonomy): Eukaryota > Metazoa > Chordata > Actinopteri > Labriformes > Labridae > Thalassoma > Thalassoma bifasciatum. The sequence continues at coordinate 73,807 of RPOG01001612.1, forward strand.
CAATGATATTGAGGTCAGGAGACTGAGATGGCCACTCCAGAACCTTCACTTTATCCCGCTGTAGCCAATGGCAGGTCCCAAATGTTGTCTTTTCATCTAAAATTTTTCACTTTTTGATTTCAAGACTATCACGTCTTCTCTAAAATATCAACTTTTTATCGCAAATTTGAACTTTATCTTGAATTTTTTGTCCTTAATCTCAAATATCGGTCTTTTCTCAAGGTTTGACTTTTTATCTAAAACTTTGACCTTTTGCTAATTTTGACTTTTATCTCAAGAATTTGAACTTAAAATCTCATAATCCAACTTTATATCTCAGATTTTTACTTGATTATCCCAAATTTGACCTTTTGTCTAAAAATTTTGACCTAATCGTGTTTTGTTTTTTTTTTTGTTTTTTTTTTGTGCATAATTTCAACTCTTAGCTAAAAACTTTGACTTGGCCTTGTGAGACTGAGATGGCCACTCCAGAACCTTCCCTTTATTCTACTGTAGCCAATGGCAGGTCCACTTGGCCTTGTGTTTTGGATCATTGTCACGTGTGAACGTCCAAGTACGTCTCATGTGCAGCTTCTGGGCTGATGAGTGTAAATTTTCCTCCAGTATTTTCTGATAACATGCTGCATTCATCCTTCATTCATCAGTTTGGACCAAGTTTCCTGAGCCTTTGTAGCTCACACATCCCCAAAACATCAGTGATCCACCTCCGTGTTTCACAGTAGGAATGGTGGACCTTTCATCATAGGCCTTGTTGACTCCTCTCCAAATGGAACAATGTTTATGGTTGTGGACAAAAAGTTCACTTTTGCTCTCATCACTCCAAGTGACTTTGTTCCAGAAGTTTTGAGGCTTGTCTCTGTGCTGTTTGGCGTATTGTGAGCAGGAAACTTGGTGGCGTTTGTGTAGAAATGTCTTTCTTCAGCCCATTTTTCCTCAAGTGCCTCCTTATTGTGCATCTTGAAACATTCAGACCACATTCTTTCAGAGAGTCCTGTATTTCAGCTGAAGTTATTTGTGGGTTTTTCTCTTTGCATCCCTAACAATTTTCCTGTCAGTTGTAGCTGAAATGTTTGTTGCTCTACCTGACGTGGTTTGGTTTCAACAGAATCCCTCATTTTCCACTTCTTCATTAGAGTTTGAACTCTGTTTATTGGCATCCTCAGTTCCTTGGATATCTTTTTATATCCCTTTCCTGTTTTATACAGTTGGATTCACTTTTCCTGCAGAAAATTTGACAATTCTTTTGCTTTCCTCATGACTCGGAATCAAGAAATGTCAGTGCAGCACTGGATGAAAGATGCAAGTGTCTGTCAGGAGCTCAGAAACTCAAATAGATCACAGGTGAGGATGGTTACCTTTAGGAGACATTCAAACACATTTGTATCGACTTGTGTTTGTGTTTTCAGGACAAAATCACCAGAGGATGGAAACTTTTGAGCATAACTGTACACAGATGATCACTCTTCATGCTTTGATGCTGAAATACTTGAGTACTCGCTGCAATGGGGATGTTTCTCTGTGCATTTTGATGTATTATTGAATAATTCATTCACCACTTCCATATGACGACATGATACTGCATCTCAACGAAAGCAGAAACTTGGAAACTGTGTCTCTATTCTCGTTTGTCTAATTAATCACATGAAAGGAGGAAATGCAGCTACATGAATATAAGATGATAGAAACTATCCATCATGTGTGAAAGCCTTCGGTTTTTTACTTTATATGCATATGTTTGCACACGCAGCCACATACGTTTGCTGCTCTGATTGTCCTTCCTGAAGAGAGAGAGTCTGTCCATCACACCGTTTCAGATCCAGGCACCTTGATAGCTTTTCCCCGAGGGCTGCGTGTTGAAGACGCAGAAATATCTCCACCATAATGAGCAAAAAAATGGGGGGCAAAAGAACAGAGGCACAACCGAGTGTCAGAGAGAGAAAAAAAGGAATTTACATCTTCTCCAGGTTAAAAGCAAACGCCTCGTCTGGTGGAGACGTGATGAAGCTGCGTGATGGAATTTGAGGATTTCACTTCTTTCTCTCGATGGAGAAAATATTTAACTGAATGTGTCTGAGAGATCAGAGACAGAAAACCAAAAGTAAACGTCAGTATTTTCAGATTTAAAGTCGTAGAAGGGGGCTGCACGGTGGCGCACGGTATTCTAAATTGACCGTACGTGTGAGTGTGCGTGTGAACGGTTGTTTGTCTCTATGTCAGCCCTGCGATTGACTGACGACCAATCCAGGGTGAACCCCGCCTCTCGCCCAATGACAGCTGGGATAGGCTCCAGCCACCTGTGACCCTGATTAGCAGGATAGACGGTTAAGAAAATGGATGGCTGGAAGTCGTAGAAGCTGTCAGGATGTTAAAGAAGAAAGAAAGGTCTGACTTTTTGTTTGTACAATAACGATTATAAAAAAAAAAAAAAATCAGAGTTCTGAGTCATTTCTCAGAATACCAATTTAAAACTGAGAATTTTCACTTCAAACCTAGAATTTCTGCTTGAAACTAATAATTCAGACTCTTCTCTCAGAATTCTGACTACAGACCTAAAATTCTGACCTTAAACTAAGGATTTTGACTGAAAACTCAGAATTCTTCAATCGCTCAATTCGACTTTAAACTCAGAAAATCCGTGTATCATTTGTTCTTTCCAGTTGCAATTGCCAAGCAAAAATGAAAAAATGAAAAAATGACTGCTCCGATCAAAAATACGAAATGGAAGAACAAGGACTGAATATGATTTCAATATTTAATTGGTCCGGTTTATGTGACCCTGACTGGGGGTTACGGTCTAACATGTAGGGGGGCAAACTGACGTCTGGCCAAAAGTGGGGGGGGGGGCTCGTCCCACCCGTCCCACCCGTTCCTCCCCTAAACTGACGCCATGATGGTGGGTGATCATCAGGGGGGCGTGACTGAATGTTCCTGGCTGCTGAGTGTGATCACCAAACTTTCGGGTCACATTAACAGATTTTTGGGTGCTCAAATTAAAAATACTAAAAAATAATGAACCTAAAAACTTTGAAATGTTGGTCAACTACTGAAATCTGTTAGAAAACTTAATTCTTCTCTCAGAAATATGTTTTTTATCCATTTTCAAGGAACTTTTTAAAAATACGTTTTTAGACCCTCTTTTTGTCATTGACCCATTGATAATTCAAAAATATTGTACTTAGCTTTTCTTCCTGTTGCCCTTATCATCTTCTTTAGTATCTTATTTTGTTATTCCATATTGTGCAGGAGTTTTTTTTTGTCTTTATATGATTGAACGGCAAACATGAAGTGAAGAGTTTCTGCTGGATTCAAACCAGCTCAGTCACCGTTTGTTGTGCATCATTTGCATCACCTCAAAACAATCCTTCAAACTGATTCTGTTTGCGTTTCTTTTTTAATGACACATCAGTCCAGAGAGAGCAGACGTGACCCCTCAGTTTTCCTCTTTCTCCGTCTATAGATGTTGAGGTTTTTCTTCTCCTGCACCGACAGTAAACAACTTTCTTTATTAGCCTGCTTCTGTCATCAGTCACACTTCTGTCCTGCTCCTCTCCTCCTCCTCCTCCTCCTCCTCCTCCTCTCTGCAGCTCTTGTTCTTTTATCTTTCATTCTCTGCTCGACGTGAGTAATAAGCTGAACAGGCATGCACACACACACACACACACACACACACACACACATGTAGGAGCATGCACACATGAGCACACATATAGATGCACGTACAAAAAGCCAGAGAAATAGGATCAGTGTGATGTTGTATAAATTTCCCCCTGGTGAAACATTATTTTTTTGCTAGGACATGCTGACACACACACTCATGCACACACACACACACAAACACACACACACACACACACACACACACACACACAGGGAACAAATGCCCTCCCTGTGCGCTGGCAGAGAACTGCTGCAAACAAAGATTAGAGAAAATACATCAATTTATGTGCCACTGCTTTTTATTTACTGGCGGCTGGAGCTGAGGCTGACAGAGGCTGAGTCTCCGTTTACTGCTCCAAAAACCAAACACAGCGTGGACGTCTCCTCTGTCAGAGCGCAGAAGTGATTCCTGTATCATTAGGCTCATTAGAGGACGGGAGCGCGGACTCTTCATTATCGACACTGAAGCTCTGGACACAAAGACACCAGACTTCAAAGACCTCGGCCTGTTCTGTCGTCGCCGTAATGAGAATTCAGTGGTGATGACACTAATTTGACTTTGATAAAGTCAATTATACAAGCGCCTTTGTGCTCCCTTCACTGTCCCCTCTCTGCTCATCCTGATCACTGACCTGATGGAGTCAAGTTTGTCAGAGAAGTTAGTGTCAGAGAGGGCGGCAGGAACATGCATCTGCAGCTGTAACTTTCAAGATTTGACCACTAAACGTACTTTTTTAACTACATATGGGTCAATGAGGTGACGTCCCTTTTTTGTGTCCGAGTGCAATATTTCCTTCCATTATGAATTGAGTATTTTATCACATGTATTTCTTTATTCTATGAAATTATTCTTTGTGTTTTGGTTCCTCAAACCCCCAAAATGTCAGGTGGTACAACCGTCCTGACAAGTATCCACAGTAATTAAACTCTAAAAATTGAATGTCAGTTATTGTAAATGGAAATTAAAAATACAGTGGCATTATTTTATGCTTGAACCTTTTTAAATAAAACATTCTTTGCAAATAAAAAGAATTTTAATGCTGTTGAGAAATGTAAAAAACTTTTGTCCCGTAATTTTCACCTTGTCAAATGTCAGGGTGGTGCAACCGTAACATTAGACTTTTATTTTAAAGTGAAGAGAATAAAACAGGAAACAGGAAACTGCATCAGCCAGAGGAGCCCAAATGACATTTGTGACCAAGTGGAAAAGTTTATAGATTTATTTAAGAACAAAAATTGTATGAAAATAAGGTCAGATTTTTTGGGAAAATTTTTGAGTTAAAAGAGTTAAAGTAGTATGATGAACATTCAAATTTCTGGTATAAATAGTCAAAATATTGCATAAAATCTGACAATGTAAAGAAAAAATAAGGTCAAAATTTTAAGAAAAGGCTAAAACTGGGATAAAAAGTTGAGATTTGATTTGAAAGGTCAAAATTTGAGATAAGTTGACAAAATTATGGTAGACAGAGTTTTGTGTCTGGTTTTGTGTTGTTTATAAGACAAGAGAACTCACTCACTGTAAACTGAATTGACTCAAGGATTCAATGAATATTCTGAATTAATAATTCAAAATTGTAAGAATAAGGTCAAATGTTTGAGAAAAAGTCAATATTTTGGAGATAAAATCAAATTTTGCTTTGAAAATTCAAGATTTTAATACAATAAAATGAAAATTTTGACAATATTAAGTCAAAATTTTGGGGGAAAAAAACTGAAATTATGAGGAAGGAGTATTTTGAAAATATATATTTGGGTTATGAAACTACTGTGTTGTCTTAGAGAATCTTTGGGTACGGGGTCTTCTTCAGCGGTTTTTAGAACAGTCACCTTAAATTTTCTCCTGTTTGGGCTGAAGTTCTCCTGCATGCATGTGTGTGTGTGTGTGTGTGTGTGTGTGTGTGTGTCTCCTGAGTCAGTGTGCACAGAATAAATATGTGTGTTCTGCTGCTGTTCCAGTGATTGGATTTCATTTTTTGTTGATTGTGTTTGTTTATATTATGAAGGTCAGCTCCTGTGCCCCGGGGCAGGGATGTATAAATTCAGTCTAACCGCTTCTGTGTAACTGTGTGTGTGTGTGTGTGTGTTTGCTGACTCGCTTCCTTCTTGTTTACACCATCCCAGGATAAGGTGTGTTTGTGCACGGCCTCTAACTCTGTGTATGTGTGTCATCAGTGTGATTGAAGAGCTGCTAACATGCCCAACATGTTTGCACTGCTTCATCTGCACCTGGAGGAACTGACACCCCAAACGCCAACTGTGTGGGCACAGCGGATGGTTTGGATGGGTGGGGGTGTGTTGGTGTGGGTGTGGGGGGGTGGGTCCGTCACGGTGGGCTCAGTGGTTAGAGCGGGTTTGAGCTAAAGGAAAGTGCTGTAGTATTTCAGGATCAGTGAGCAGCAGACCTAAGATCATAAATAGAGCTTTTACTGCTGAGCTGAGTGAGACAGGCTCTTTCAGAGAGAGATCACAGCCCTGATTGATGGTTCCCGTGAGGGGGGAGGAGGGGGGAGGGAGGAGGGGGAGGGCGCTGCAGGCAGAGGAGTCCCACAGACTGGGGGAGGCAGCGGACATGGCGAGACTGGCAGGGATGTCTCCTCTCCCTCAGGGTTTTCCTCCTGACAGTGTCCTGCCCCGTTTCAACCTCCAGGTCTAAGTGTGTGTGTGTGTGTGTGTGTGTGTGTGTGTGTGTGTGTGTGTGTGTGTGTGTGAGCCTGCAGGACTCTGACTCTGTATTGGCCTCCAGGTCTGTAAGTGGAGAGAGAACAGCGTCTCACAGCCTCCACTTTTAGCTGAACATTTCTTAAAATGTGAACTATGATTTCTTAAAGGGACAGTGATAAATCCCTGATCATAATCAACAATTTAAAACAAGATTTTTTTTCTCTGATGAAAACAATTCTTGTGATTTATTTAGTAGAAATGTTGGAAACAGGAGCTGGACTCTCTGACAGAAAAGAGACAGAAGAGAAGGAGAAAGATAAACAGGAGAGCAATAGAGCACAGGCTAAAGGCTAAAACATGAGCTAGAGGCTAAAACAGGGGTTCCCAAACTTTTCAGCCCGTGACCCCCAAAACAAAGGTGGCAGAGACTAGTGACCCCCACTATCTCAAGAGGTGACTTAAGCATAAGAAAACGTGCGCGTAGGACACATGCACTAATAAGGGTATCCAAACATGGGCATTATGACAACACAAAAAAGAACGACAGCCCGAAAACCATGTTATAATTTTACATGTAACAGTTAAATATGAAATAAAAGCAGATTATGTCAAAGTTATTTCTCTGTAATCTGTGAATGAACATTGTTACAGTCGTGTGCAAACTTTCATTTCCACATTAGAACAAGAATAATCCAGTTCAAGTAATAATCATAAACTGTAGCTCTGTGTAAACGTGAACATTGTTGCAGTGCAAGTTAACTTTTTGGGATATATGTTTCAGTGTTTATCTCACCTCATGAAATGGATGGGCACTATGGAGCACAGCAAGTTCATTCTGGGTTTAATTCTGGAGACGGACACTTGGAGATCATCCTCCACCTTCACACAAGATATATATTTATTTTTAATCAATATCAGGGCCAAGAAAGTCTTTTCACACAGGTATGTTGAGCCAAACAGCGTTAGTACCTTAGTTGTGGTCTGGGATAGCTGTGGATATTCCCTCTAAACTGAAATCATCTCGCGACCCCCCTGGGGGTCCCGACCCCCACTTTGGGAACCCCTGGGCTAAAACACAGGGTAACGACAAGGAACCAAAGGCTAAAATAAATGCTGGAGGCTAGATCTTGAACTGAAGGCAAAAACTTGAGCTAGAGGCTATAATACAAACTAAAGGCTAAAAATCAGGCTACAGACTGAAACACAAGCTGAAGACAGAGACATGAGCGAGAGGCTAAATCACAAACCTAAATGCTTAAACACAAGTTAAAAGATAAAAAAGGAGCTAGAGACTAAATCACAAACTCATGCCTAAGACACTGGCGAGAGGCTAAAACACAAACTAAAGGCTAAAACAGTCTCTAATGACAAACACGATTACAACTAAGGACAGGTGTACGTCGTCAATAAGACGTCACTAGACAAGTTTGGACTCTCAGATAGTTATTTTACTTCTCGGTCCAATGCAAACGAGACGAACCACTCCAACCTCAACCATCTACTCGTGACCATCCTGTGTTGGTCCTAAGTGATTGCAATGGCGGTAAGGACACGTCTCAGAGCACCGGGCTGTGAGTAGCTGAGCTAAATGTAGCTGCTACTAAACTACGATACAAACATACAAAGTTTAGTTGTTGTCACGTTTTCAAACAACAGCGCTACTTAACTGCTGATAAAAACATCACCTTGTCACGTATTGGATAAAAATTTGCCTTGAAGAAAAGTGGAGTTAAAAAGAAGAACAAATACACTCGTCATTTTATCACAACAGTTCTCCAGCTGAAGGAGTCGTCGTAATCCACTTCATACAGATTCTTCTCACAGTCACACTCGATGTGTAGATTTATATCACGAGTGACTAACAAATATTAAATCAGGAAAACTTGTATTGTGAAGAAAGATAAACCCACAAACTCATATATTGTGCCTCACCAGACTCCACACAAAGTCATGTTTTTTCATAAAAACATCAAGTTGCATCAAAAGAAAGTAAAAAACAAAACAAATTGGACTCATTTTACTGAATTATACCACTTAACAGAAGCAGAAACAAACCAGAACAGAACACTTTCTGTTTTTTTTAGTTGTGGAAATAAACACAACAAGCCTTCAAAAAGACTGAAAATATGAAAAGTTTCTTTGTAGTTCCATGACAACACAGCTCACAATCAAAATGCAGATGGTGTAACAGACGGGGAAATGTGTTTTTAACTCCTGCTGAGTTAATATCGCTCTAAAGAACACAAAAAACAACACCAGGATAAATGTACTGAATGAATAATGAGGAATCTTTGAGAGTTTGGAGTAAGGAGACACTTTTGGCTCCTGTAACTGAAGGTAGGGCTGGGCAATTATTTACAAGTTAGATTCTTATCACAACAGTTCAATGTTTCTTTAACCTGAAACTCATCAGAATATTAGATTCATTATTTTTAGAAGTTGTTTTCTGCTCTACACCAGAGTTACTCAACCAAAGAGACAAACTGTTGAAAAAGTGCCTTTAACAGAGAAACTATCTAAGTGGAGAAAAGTGGCAAAAACAACAAGAAGTAGAAATATGAATAAGTTCAAGGTTGCAAAAATGGTCAAAAAGCAGCAAAACTTGGGAGGAAACTTGGAAAAAGGTCAGAAAGTTGCAAAAATTGTCAGAAATTTTTGTTCTAACGTTCATTTTTTATTGATTTTATGTAAGAGTCTAATTTTCTGAGACACAGAATTTTGGGTTTTTATCATTTGCACTGCAAAAACTGAAATCTTAACAAGTGTTTATGTCATATTTTTAGTCAGAATTGTCTTTTTACTTTTGATTTGAGCCACATTCAACTTGCAAGTCCAGAAAAACGTCTCATTTCAAGATATTGAAAGACAAAATTGATGTCTGAATTGGTTGAATCAAGTAAAAAAAAAATGTTGAAACAAGAAACATTCATTTTACCCTATTTAGGATTTTTTTCTTACTTGGTACAAGCAATTTAGACTTTAAATAGTTTGAAATTAAACATTTTTGATGGACTTGTCTGGTGAATGTGGTTTATCAAGCCAGAAAAAGATGTTTACAATGTTAATTTTTTCATTTATTTTAAGTACAAAAATTGTATGAAAATAAGGTCAGATTTCTTTTAGAAAAATTTTGAGATAAAAGAGTTAAAGTAATATGATGAACATTCAAATTTCTGGGATAAATGGTCAAAATATTGCATAAAATTTGACATTGTAAAGAAAAAATAAGGTCAGAATTTTAAGAAAAGGCTAAAACTGGGATAAAAAGTTGAGATTTGATTTTAAAGGTCAAAATCTGAGATAAGTTGACAAAATTATGGTAAACAAAGTTGTCTGGTTTTGTGTTGTTAATAAGACAAGAGAACTCACTCACTGTAAACTGAATTTACTCAAGTATTCAGAAATTCTGAATTAATAATTCAAAACTGTAAGAAGTGCTTGAATCAAGTAAAAAAAATTGCTGAAACATAAAACATTTGTTTTAGCTCATCTGGGGATTTTTTTTTTACTTGTTACAAGCAAATTAGACTTTAAATAGTTTGAAATTAAACATTTTTGATGGACTTGTCCGGTGAATGTGGCTCATATCAAGCCAGAAAAAAGATGTTTTTACTAAAATTAAGACATAATAACTTGCTTAGATTTCGTTTTTTGCAGTGTTTAAGCCGTAATCATCATCATTGATTCACTGTATAATGTATTGCGAGTCTATATAATAGCTGGGTTTCACTTCATGGTATTTTCTTTTTTTTTTTTTTTAGATGAACCTGTTCTTGCAAACAGATTCTTTTATGTATTATTTTTCTCTTTCACAAACATCCCTCTTTCCGCCTTCACGCTTGTGTTTCTCCTCTTGAAAACAAGAATAATACTAAGAAATAGCTTCCCCTTCAGTAATTGATGTCAATAACACATTAAATGAGGAACCTAAAAATAACAGCACAACGAGTCGTAATTAGATTCTTTTTGTGAATCTTTGGATGGAGCGCGGTAACATCTGCTCTGTACGTTCTGTCCTTTACGTCTTCATCCAGGGTTGTGCTTTTACAGCCGGGCTAATTTGGGGCGGCGAGCGAGCGAGCCCCGTAGTTTTGGCAGCGGGGCGAGGAGGTTGCGTGGTTAAGGACCACAGAGGTTTTTTTTCATTGGTTGCCAGAGAGAGTCAGCAGCATCGCCGGGAGCTTTTGAGAAAACATCTGATGGAGCCTCTTGAGTGCTCCCAGATTGGCATCGTGAATAGCAGCTTTCATGGAGGCTGCTCGGCCTAATGTGTTTTTGAGCTCCACGCCGCCGCTGCTGCTGCTGCTGCTGCTGGTGTGTGTGAGTGTGAGAGTTTTAGGTATGTATGCATCGTAGACCCCACTTTACTTCAGCCTGTGTGTGCGAGAGTGTGTGTGTGTGTTTGTGCCGTTTGTGTATTTACGTAAATAACTCAGGGCAGAGGCAGAGAGCCAGCAGCAGGATTTCACAGCTGGGTGTATTTCTGGGACTTTTTTCCTGTAGTGATGTCTCAATCCTTCACACAGCTACTGTAAACCTGCTGCTTTATTTATTTATAAAGACAGAAGCTGAAAACAAACAGCCTTTTACCCTCAGACTGACTCTCATGGGACGCTGTCTTTCTGACCACAGACAAACCCAGAAACAGACTGAAACGCTCCAGCTGAGTCCTTTTTCTGTGACAGGAATGTCACTTTGCTTGTTTTCATCTTTTGATACCACTGCTTTGCTCTCCTGTTAACATCCACATATCCAGGTCAGGCAGGGCTGTCAGGGTTTGGAGTCTTTCCGGGTTGATGCACAAACGCAGCACATGGGAGAAGCGTGTCAGCTTAAGGTCCCACACGCTTCTGCGTTTACTGCACTCGCTGTTAAATGCGTAACGCAGCCGTCCTAATTTGAACCTTGATGTCAGCAAACATCATCAGAGCTCTTTCCTAAGCCCCACACTCCCACTTGTTTTCCTGTTTGTCAATCTGAGCGAGGCACCACTGGAGGCAGAGCAGATTCTGCTGCAGCGTTTTTGGTTTTGCAGGAGGAAGCGCAGGCGTGTCACATGTGCAGCAGCTTGGCACAGGGGCCTCAGTGGTCCTCAGAGAGCCTCGCTGCAGCACTCTGTCTCCCCCAAGTGGTGCCTCCCTGCACCCCAGGACCACCACCATCATGGCCTCGTCTGTGCCCAGTGTGTGTCGTTTTTGTTTCCTTATGGCTTCATGTGTGTTTGTGAGTCACCTTGTTGACAAAAAGAGGGTGAAGTCTCTCACACACACTCAGGAATCAGGGGTATTTCTCCCGTGTGTGAACTGCAGCTATCTGCTTTAAACAGACGGGCTTTGTGTGCCGGTTCAGCCAAGACTTAGGAAAACGATACCTCAATCCCTGGGCCTGTGCTCCACGCTGAGCTGCAAACGCTGACACTGGAGCTTCAGGGAACATTTGTCCCTTCAAACATTATGAGATTAAAGTGGTCGAACACCTGACCTTTTAACCCTTACTTGACCTCTTCTTCTTCTTCTTCTTCTTCTTCTCTCGCAGGTATGAAGCGTCCGTTCAGCCCGTCAGCTCTGCCCGACGCCGAGCTGGACAGGAGAGAGTTTGGCAGCCGGTTGATGATAACGGACGGCGAGGCGTGCTGCGACAGCCTGGATGAGGGTGCAGTACCGGATGAGCAATCAGCAGGGGGTGCCCTGCCCTCTGCGCTCTGCAGAGCCAAACGGGAGCGAAAGCATCGGAGCTACACGCTGTGCGAGGTCTGCAACATCCAGCTCAACTCAGCCGCTCAGGCCCAGATCCACTACAACGGGAAATCACATCAGAAGAGACTCAAGCAGATCAGCAACGGGAAGATACCGAGTAACACAGGTACGTCTGCAGAGCGCTGCACCTGACCACTGTTTGGTCACGGTGAATGAATCACATCCACTCTGGGTGAAGTGAAGGATGTTCCTGCTGGATTTTAAACCCCGTGGAGCTCAGCAGGGACATGCAGATTTCCACAATCCCACACAGTCTTCACAGT
>RPOG01001612.1:90992-137395 GCA_008086565.1 Thalassoma bifasciatum
GAGGTTAAATAGCCGTGCACACATGAAAGAGTGTTTGTGCAGCTGCTTAATTCTGATCACTGAATGATGAATCTGGTCACATGCATCATCTTGGCAGTGAAGCTAAAAGGCCGCTCTCTGACTGCGACTCTGCCTGTGGGAGCTTTATGAAGCTGCTGGCATTGATGTATTTCTCTGGTTTATTTTGTCAGAAGTCTACACGAGTGTGAAATATTGATTTAATTCAGAAGTTGTAAAGCGTACCTAAGGAATGCATTAGGCAGCAGACATGACAGGAGATGAAATCACTTTGATGGTTTATTTTAGTTTCGCTTCAGCAGCTGACGATAAGAAAAGGAACAAGCTGTCAATGACGGCGCTCCTCTCTGTTCGGTTAATGATCACAGAGGAGTGCGAGCGCCGCGAGCGCTGATTGACAAAAGTACAGATGTAGAAGTCTGTTGTTTGCAAAAGAGGAACTTTGTGGGCAGGAAAGCTGTGTTGGGAGAAATCCAGCACTCACAGAAAACTTTCAGCAGTTTTTTCAGATATTTCTCCATTAGCGCTGTCAGGGCCTGAGATCAGCAAGCAGAAAAACCAAGCTGGGCTGGAAATTTAGTTTTTGCATTTATACACAAAGTGCTTAGGTCCACACTTCCCCAACAAGACACCCAGGAGGATTCTCAGGGTCTGGACTCTGCTGACAGAAAGAAATGGAGACTTAAAGATGAGGCTTTCTTTACAGACTGGTTTTAAACATATCTGAATTGTGCATATTTCAAATCACTTGTTGTGCGACCGTGAAATGACGCACGTAATCTCCAAAAAGACATTTTTACACTGCATGAAGAAATCTTCAAACACAGACTCATGATTCTCTGTTTAACACACATCAGCTGTTCTCCTCTCAGTCTGTCAGTGTGTCAGTCTGCAGCACAACGAGCTGTCTCACTGATTTTCATGAAGTGGTTTGGAAACACGAAGCCTAACACTGTGGCTAACACTTTAGCTCACTAGTTAGCAAGTTCAACCTTGTGTCTCCCACAGAGAAGGAGCGATGCTATTTGTGGCAGACGACAGCTGTTGTTGTATCAGACTAATGAAGATAAGAGAGCTGGTGGATGGAGCAGACTGTGTTGTATAATCTGAACCCCCAATTAGAGCCAGAAAGGAAAACATCATGTGACTTTAAATAACTGATGCTGCACTTTTATCATTCCAGGAAAAGGCTTACAGCTGACCTGATGTGTGTGCACTTTCAAACATAGTTAAAACACGTATCATGAACACCGCATGAGCGAACATGGCAGGTTAAAGCGACGCAAAGATACTTGGACTTGGGATTCTCTCTCTCTCTGTCTCTGTTGCACTATTTGTGTTCGCAAAGAGTCTTAATCATGTTGATATCTGTTAGTTATATTTCTTGCAAGTGATTCTTCTCACTTGGTTTCAGTTTCCCTCTAGGACCAAATGATATTACAGGTTATTTATTAAATCTGTGAACATGCTGCGCTGCGCCTGCTCCTGCGCACCAGAGCCAAAGAGTGCAGTGATTCACAGTTTGTCCTCCTCCTGCGTTTTGCCTTTTTTGAAGGCTTGAATAATCTTTTTCCAGAGACATGAATTAATGAAAAGTTATGTTTAGAGACATTTCTTGAACAAACACAACATATTTAGTGAAGATGGTCCAACTTGGAAAGAGGGAAAAAAAGACGATTTCTGCAGGAAGCAAAGCAAACTTTAAGCAACACTTTTCTGTGACGTTAAACTTCGACTGTTTCAAGTTTTATGGCCGCTTGTGAAATCATACAACGTGGGGAGAAGGAGGTAAAATGAAAAATAAAATGGGCGATAAGAGGATCAAAACTTAGGGTTGAAAAACAAACTTTGAGCCCGTTCTGACCATTGACTGTATATAGAATGGACAGCGTGCTTCCGCCTGTCACCGTTCTACGATGTTGAAGCCAAAAATCCCCGTTTCTCTAGCCGCCATTGTGCAGCCAGAGTTTGCGCAGTAGAGAATTTCCGGTGGAGCAGAGTAAAAAAGAGAAATAAAAATATTTATTTCTTCTTCTTCAGAAGGTTTAGTCTCCTTTTGGCTCTTTCCCGAAGTTTCTTATATCCTCGATAAAAACTACTCACGAACGGCAGCTGTCAACTATCGTAAAACGAAACTTATATCGCGGTTTTTAACGTCCAGTAACTAATGAGAAACTAACTTCTCAGGAAAAAAACACCTGAACACCATGCAGCCAGATGACATCATCATACTACCTTAGCGTAAGGATGAGAGAAACGTTTCTATGAGGTATCGTAATTTTTTAAAGTTTTCCCGGCTCATATCTGGAATACAGGGGGAGGCGGGGCTTATGACCTATACTGCAGCCAGACACCAGGGGGCGGGGCATCTGCTGGAGGCTTCAGTTTGAGCCGAACGTCGTTAAGTCCACTCATTATACAGTCTATGGTTCTGACTGAAAACAAAGCTGAACAAACCTCAGATCTAGAATCTGGTGCTTTTAACCCTGAAAGTATTAAATAAAGCACCTTATTTGATATTAACTCTAAACAAAGTGTCAGGTGCACGTCACTCTGCCCGACCCTGATAACAGCAGGTTAGATTACAGAGCTCTGAGAAGGTGAAATAATTGTGAGAGCTGTTTCTGTAATGTGGTCAAATATAAAAATGGATGCTCATTTACGTCTATTACAAATGTGATTGGCTGTAGACAGATACAAAACTTAACTGAAATACTCAAATATATCACAACACGTTATATAACTTGTGATATAAAGAGCGCCTGATGGGATTCTTTGATTTGTATTTAACCCATGGAGCTGCTACTTGTCTTAAATTCTCAGGTTAAAGTTTTTATCATGAATACTTCACTAATCTGTTCTCGCTGAAGTCCAGCACATGTGCTCGTACCAGCGTTTCCCGACTCTGACTGTGGTCTGTGCAATGTGTGAATTTCAACAGAGAACATGAAGCAACGCAAACTGCTTAAACATTCTGCTGTTGTCGTCTCCGGCACTTTGATGTCGACTTTCTGCTCGGGTTCAGCAGACTGGAGAGCGTGGAATAAACTTAATCCACGCTACAATAAAGCAGGAACTCTGTCGTACACACACAGGCCATGTGATGTCTTCACTCCCTGTTTTGGTACACTGCTGCAGGTGATGCAGACTGCATAACAAAAAGTTTAGGGGGATGTGTTTGTGTTTTGTAAATTTGTGTGCGTGTGTGACACACACACACACAGTGCCCCTCCCTTACGACTTGACAAAACGACACGTCTAAGAGAGACTGTACGTCAGTGTTAGTGTGTCGGAATAGAGACGAGTGGAAGACGACTGAGGGACTCCGTCGGGCGGGGTGACACAGGAGTCGAGGTGGTGTCGCAGAGACGAGCGGGAGACGCACACACACACACACACACACAGTGTGTGTGCATCCCTGTCCATGTACATACATATGCACGTCTGCTTCAGATATATTTAGATCTCCTAAATGATGCAGATCCGTAACTTCTGCTTAGGAAACACAAATGCGTCTGTGTTTTTTTCGTACGTACAGTGAGGCCTCGGTGCTTGATTTTGATGTTTACGTGTTTATAGACGCCATGAAGAAAAAACACAGCATGTCTGTGAAATAAACGTGCTTCCTGCGTGTGTGTGTGTGTGTGTTTGTGTGTGTGTCTCGCAGCGATTCGTCTCCATGTCGGCGTGCGTTTCCCTCCCTCTCTGCTTCACTGAGCTGACAGTGGGTTCAGGCTCTTTTTTCCCTCTCTCCTGTCTCCCCCCTTCCTCCCTCCTCTCCCTCACCCCTCCCTCCTCCTGGTGTGGATGCTGGACATGTGGTGCAGTCAGTCTTACAGAGGGAGGAATTTGCTAGCGATGAAGTTATTTCACCCTGTTTCTGTGGAGAAAGTATCCAGAGAATCTTAGCTTTGCAGATTAATGCCATTATCACTTAATGAATCTTTGAGACTTTAATTTAATCATGGTGTACTACAAGTGAGAAAAAGTTCCTAGTAAACAAAATCAAGGAAAACTAGAGCAAATCCAGAGGATATATTTTATGTTGTCACAGCTCTTTTAGACCGGCTAATGCTTCCTATATTTCATCCTGTCCACAAGAGAAAACAATCACAATGCTGGTGATATTTCAACGCCAGAAAAGACTTTTTACAAGAACAAAAACCAGCGGCAGAGAGATATTTAACAGGTTTATCATCTTTGTTTATTCATATTTGATTAAATTAAAGTGACTGTGAGGAGAATTGTGTGTGCAGTGAGGTAATTATTTATCAACAGTTACCGAGCGCTGTTGCTTGAAACGTGACAACAATCAAACTTGGTAAGTTTGCAGTGTAGTTTAGTAGCCAGCTACATTTCACTTAGCCACTCACAGCTCGGTGCTCTGAGACGTGTCCTTACCGTGTAAGCAATCACTTAGGACCAACACAGGATGGTCCAGAGTAGATGGTTGAGGTTGGAGTGGTTCGTCTCGTTTGCATTGGACCGAGAAGTAAAATAACTATCTGAGAGTCCAAACTTGTCTAGTGACGTCTTATTGACGACGTACACCTGTCCTTAGTTGTAAAGCACAAACACATTAGAGACTGTTTTAGCCTTTAGCTTGTCTTTTATTCCTTGAACCCATGTTTTAGTCATTAGCTCATGTTCCAGCCTCTAACTTGTGTTTTTAGCCTTTTGGTTTATTTGGTTCAATATCTGTTAAGATTATTAGATGAACAGAATCAACACTAAAAAACAAAACAAAGCAAAAGCTGGATTAAAACAAGCTTAAACAGAAGTTATTAAAGTTTAAAGTCTTTTTAATTCCAGGGGAAAGGGTTTTACTGTTACTCACCACACAAATACAGCAGTTGGAAATAAAAAGAGTAGGGTATAAAATAAGTAATTAGTACTTATACAAACAAACAATACACCAAACAAGATAAAAACAGAATAAAGTTTGAAAAAATCAGGGTAAACACAAAATGTTGACCCCCATTTCTGCTGCATCTCTGCTTTTCAACACAGCAGATTTTGTGCTAAAGCAAAATGCTCTGTTTTCCAATAAAAGCTCACAGCATTTCAGCCGCAGCGTGTTCAATAAGAGTCAATGTTGCATCAAATGTTCATGTTTTTACCAACGCTTGAGTCAATGTTGCTGCTGTTGCGGTCGAACCCTTCAGTATCTCCAAGAACAAACCTCTGACCCTGATGTGAACGCTAAAGCACAAGTTTCTGGTTTTCTCTGACAGAGCTCGGCCTTTAGGCGGCGTGTGGATCTCGATTTGACCTTTAGCCCACTGAGGGACAGAGAATTTAAATGTTTAATGTGGCATAGATTTAAAACACAAATACACATTTGCCTTTTCCAAACACTGATTTATCTGACTGCTGCTTTACATTTACATTTTTTATCATCAACATGAAACAGAAACTACAGAAAAGTAAAAAGTTCAACTCACTGGAAAGCTTACAGGGTCGACAAAAAATAAGTGGTTATTTGATTTTCATTTTAAAAGTCAAAACTGAAAATTAAAATCGGAGGCGTTTTTCTTATCAGGCAAACAAAAATCTTTTTAAAACAGCAGTTTATTTCCATTTTCTGTGTCTAAAAACAAACAATTAAATGTTAGAAACAAAAAAAGTCCTTTTTCATACTGTGGGTTTGACACTGCCCTTTCAAAGTAAAAGCTCGGATCAGGACGGTTTGGCATTATTCAGTCGTGACAATTGTGTTGACTTAAACAAATACTTGTTTTATTAATCAGCACTATATAAGTTAAGGATAAATGGACTTAAAAATGACAGTTGTAGCTGTCCAAATCCAAATCCCTAAACATACACAGACTTTACAGGCTGCATTAATTTATCTGTGTGTTGTTTTTTGCATGTGAAACTAAATGTGAAAAACACGTCAAATGATTTCTCCCTTTTTTCAGATAGTGAATAGGATAAAAAAAAGCTATAGGTGAATCTATTTCTGGGCTTGTTAGTGTATAATCGGCGCCCTCCTCCCACTCTCCCTCCCACCCTGTACACCTTGTTCACATCTGTTTACTAAAGCTTGTCTGCTTTGGTTTCCTGCCTGCCACAGTCGGGGTCTCTGGAGGTCTTCGCCGCACACCGACACGTGCACCAACACTGTCAGACTCGTTCGCTGTTGAATCATCTGCACATACGCGAGTTCTCATGAGGCTACATTAACATCTCATTGCTTCCGGTCCAGATATAATGTGGACCTCTCTCTGCAGAGCTGGCGTCTGTTGCGTTGGCAGGATGAGAGGGAGGTGAGGTGGGAAGTTTGGGAAGTGTAAATCAGAGCAAACTTTAACCCCTTACATCCCAATTCATTCTGGCCTATATACTATACTATGTTTTTAAAGCTTATAACTGAACAACCACAAGGTCAAAATTCATCAGTGACACCTCATTTAGAAATATTTAAATCTCTAGTTTTAGAAAATGTCATGTTTTTATATGTGGCTAAAGTCCACATCAGGATAAATGCAGCTGAAACACTTTTTTTCTCACAACTATTTTTGAAAATCCTTAACTTCAAGATGCTTCACCCCAGATATTAGACATTCACCGCATCACTTCAACACTTTGTCATCTACATCTGAGTGAAATTTGAGCTTTCTAGGCAAAACCTTGTAGGAGTTAGAGAGTTTTTAGTCTCAGGTGACCAAGACTCCATGTTCACTTTTCAGTTTCCAGTCACAGATTGTTCTTCTTCTGTTACGCACATGAATGAGAGTGAAGACACACAGCAATAAATAGGTTATTGCCAATGATCTAAATGGCTACAGCTGGCTTCCTGTGAAGGAAACCAGCTTGTTTTTTGCCATTATGCAAGACCATTGTGCTATTGGTCAGTCAAGCAGGGAGCACTTGTTGTCTATCACAAGCTGTCCTGGGATGAAAACTCCACAGAAAACCATGGGGTCACTTTAGTCTTGCAGCTAGAACCCTGTTGAAAACAAAGACTTGCAGCTTTGTCAGATTGACATTGAGGAGGAAATGCTCTAAGACTGTGAAGCTGCTGTTATTGATGAGAACGGACACGACAAACAACAGACTTTACAGGAGAAATTTCACCACTTGGAATAATTTGATGAAACAACACTTTTGATATGTTTGAACTCTGGATTCCTCTGGTGGAAAGGAGAGTGAATATTCAGGGTACGGGCGTCAGGATGTGACGTAATGACCCCAAACAGGTAGGACGTCCACGTTGTTGTGAGTGATTCTTTCAGTAATTATGTTTTGTTGGTGAAGAAAACTGTGAAACAAACTTAGAGACTGAAATGTGAATTTTTTTGAATGGGGAACAAGTCGCCAACGACCAGGTGGAACGTAAAAGGTTAACGGGTCATACATCATATGTCCATTAGTGGACAGCTCAGCCTCGCTCGATAAATGACAGTGTTTGTCTGCCTCTCTCCCTCTCTCTCTTTTCATGCCGGCCTTTCAATCTTCTTTCTAATCTTTCCCCTGTCCCTCCATCTCAGTCACACTGATGTGATCCTTCCCATCCCAGAACCTCCATCTTACCTCGCTCCTGTCCCTCATTTGCTTTATCACTGTATATCTCCCCGCCCACCCTCTCCCTCCCCAACCTCCATCCCTGTCCCTGGATACAGCCGGTAATAAGTCACTCTGCTGTAATTTTGCCCTCCTAAAGGCCTGTAATGACGGGGGCTCTGAGGACAGCTAAGGTGGAGGTAAGATGAGGGGAGGGGGGGTTCAAAGGGCTCTTCTTTGCTGAGAAAGAAAGCTTTTTCACAATGAATCACTGCAGAAAGACTGAAATTGTCCACAAGAGAAAGAGACAGACAGAGAGAGTAGTGTCATCAGCTCTTTCTATCAAAGTATTATGAGTCTAAAACTTAAATATCTCCAAAGCACAATTATTAACCCTGTAACACTTGAGCTCTAAAATACCCGCATGGACTATTTTGCTTATTTTGACCACAAAACGGTAAAAAAAAAAAAAAAAAAAAAGTCCTGTGAGTCAGTGCTTTGGCCCAATTTGTTTTCTGGAATACTTTAAAAGTTCAATACCTGGTGTGATTTCCAATTTACTGCATGTTATGTGAGCGATAAACACAAACAGAGAATTGGATTATAGAGATTTAGTGAAGAAAAAACACTTCAAAAAAACAGAACGAATGAATTTTACAGGATGAGCTGAAAGTTGGATTATTAACAAACATATGCACACTAATGTTTATGAGATTTTTTACTCTTATTTTGTATAAAAAGAGGTATTAACAACATCACTTGATTACCCAGCATCACACAGCTTCTCCCTCTCTTTGCACAAAAGCGGCTGAAGAGTTTTTTTCTCCTCTTCTTGACTGAAAAAGCTTAATCTGGAAGTAAAAGAGAAAGATATTCGGCAACCCGCTTCTCTTTTACAGAACAAACAAGGCATGGTGCAGTATTTCCAAAGTTTAGCAACAATATAAGTCTCGAAAAATGCTCACACAGCAACGATAAGACTTTTTTTTTTTTTTGTCAAATATGTTTTTATTGAGAAAAAAAATATTGCATACATTTTTAAATATACATTCATGTCTCCTTTTACAATTTTCTGTTATGGATTCCGTTTTTATATTTACCATTATATTTAAACATTTTAACAAAGTTTTTAGAATCAATTGAAGAACAAAGATAATTGAACACGAACAGAAGGAAAGGGAGAAGCAGAGTCAAAATAAATACATAAATAAATAAATAATTAAAATAAATAAATGAGTAAAAAAAAATAAATAAATAAATAAATTAAATTAAATTAAAAAAGGGGGGTTGATAAATAATTTAGAAGGAGGAAAATAAATAAATAATAAAAAAAAATAGATAAGTAATAATAATTAAAAAAAATCATGATAGGAATAATAATAATAATAATAATAATAATAATAATAATAAAAAAGGGGGGGGGGGCAATGGATTCAAATATCATAGTACACATAGTATGTATGGAGTATTTAAGTATGAAATTGAATGGAGAACAAACTGGGAAGGATTTAAACAAACGTAGAGTGCAGATACACCCATACATATCTCCATACAACTAGATTACCATTTTCATACATATCTACATACACACATTAAGAGAAGGAAAAAAAAGAAAAGCAACGATAAGACTTGAAACACATTTCTGAAACCACAGAAAAACTTCATGCGCTATTTTGCGCACGATGCGTAAAACACATTCTTGCGTACAGTACAAACACAGGACGTTACTACGTATCTTTAACAGCAAAATACACTCAAATTGTACGAATAAGACTTGATACATTCTTCCAAAAGAGTCACCACACATTACAAGCATCAAATTACATGTAACAGGAAGTAAAAACTAGACAGAGAGAGCTATGTAACGTTACCTTTTCTCTCATGAAGTTGCTCCTTTTTTTATCAGAGTCATGCAAAAACTTCAGTGGAGATTTTTTAACCTGCAGTCTGTATGTTTATTTGCTTCCTTTAACGCTTGAGTGAAATTACTGTAATAACCACATATTGGCTGAGAGAGCAACGTCTTAGCTTTCAGAAACAGTTCGAATTTTTCCGATTGTGCGAGTACTCTGTATTCAAAAACAAACATATCGGCGCTGACACATCCGTCGTTAAAGGGTTAAAATTTCCCAAATATCTCACTTTATTTTTCGAATCACAAATCGCCCATTTGTGAGGAAATGATGGCACCAGAAAAGGAAGAGAAAAAGAGGGTGACAGAAATAACAAAATACAGCTGAAAGTGACTGATATTTTCTGACATTTAGCAAACTGGCAAACAGTTCCGTTCATTTAACAGATATGTGTGTGTGCAGCAGCTGAGCCAATACGGGTTTGTGTATCAGACAGACGCAGATAAGAGCTCGCGGTGAGCTTGGCCTTCTCCGCCGTCAGCGCCGCTCGACCCGTCAGCGCTCCGGGTAAACACAGACAGCGGATGATTTCTGAGAGATGTGCCCCTCTCGCCGTGGCCTTATAAGCCCCGTTCCTCGTGTTTCTCGCTCCGCTAGGCCCCGTGCGCCGACCCCGGTGTGACTGCTGACCTTTTTCTTGGAGTGTGAAAAGTCGTAGCGGTGAAGGGAAGGGAAACGCTGAAGGGCGGCGGAGCGAAGATCAGGAGGTCGTGACCACATCGGTTAAAAAAAAAACACAAAACAGAAAAAATGACAAAAATACAGCAAGATAATTCAGGTGAGGTTCAAAAAACTGAATTGTAAAGAAGATAAAACCACTGTTTAGCTTTTATATCATGATTTGAAGTCATTCTGTTTGCTCCCTTTCAAAATAAAAGAGCTTATCGTAGAATAATTTTGCTATGAGCTTGAGTTGCTAAAATAATCTACTGTTATTTCCTGATCTAATGTTGTGATGATATTCTTTTGATATATTTTCTTTTAGGAGGTTAAATCTAAATACGGTAAATACGGTAATAAAAATCAAACATACAAGCCAAGAAACGTCACATTATCCCTTTAAGTGACATGCACAACAGACGAAAAAATATGCAAATTCTTTGTGACTAATCGTAACTCAACCTGGCAAACAAAGCAAGTAATTGGGATTAAAATTTAATTGTTTGAAAGCACAAGAATGAAAAAGGGAAAACGTGTAATAGACCAATCAGAGTTAAAGGAGGGGGCGGAGCTAGATACTCAAGTTTCGGTCAGCTGTAGAGAACTGATTAAATATATACAATAACTGGACCTGAAACTATAAAACCACATGAAGACCATTTTTCAAAGGACATGAAAAATACACAAAACACAAGGCCAAGTGGACCTGCCATTGGCTACAGCAGAATAAAGTGAAGGTTCTGGAGTGGCCATCTCATTCTCCTGATGTGTGAGCTACAAAGGCTCAGGAAACTTGGTCCAAACTGATGAATGAAGGATGAATGCAGCATGTTATCAGAAAATACTGGAGGAAAATTTACACTCATCAGCCCAGAAGCTGCACATGAGACGTACTTGGACGTTCACACATGACAATGATCCAAAACACAAGGCCAAGTGGACCTGCCATTGGCTACAGCAGAATAAAGTGAAGGTTCTGGAGTGGCCATCTCAGTCTCCTGACCTCAATATCATTGAGCCACTCTGGGGAGATCTCAAACCTGCAGTTCATGCAAGAAAGAGCAAGAATTTACAGGAACTGGAGGCTTTTTGCCAAGAAGAATGGTCAGTTTTACCATCTGAGAAAATAAAGACCCTCATCCACAACGAGCACAAAAGTCTTCAAGCTGTCGTTGATGTTATTGAACCTTGCCCACCCTCTTGACACTGTTCAGATAAAATTCTAGCTCCACTCGTTAAAGGATGCTATAAATCATTTTAGACTCATGTACAGCATCTGTATATGCATGTGTGGAGGTGTATGATTTTTTTCCCCTTGAGGAAAATATAGGAAGAAACGGCAACAAGAATAAAACGCAGATGCGCAAACGTATTCAAGCAGAAAATCCTGCTTTTAATCCGATTCCTCACGCTTTATTAAAACAGAGCCAGAGAGATGGAGTCAGGCTGGGGCCATGATGAGGAGACCAATAAGAGGAGGAGGCTCACGGAACATAAACCAACACAAACACACAAGCGCTCACGAAAATACGCAGGAATCAAAGGGAAATGAAATGAATGCATATCCTCTCACTCTGGCACAGAAACGCATCAATACGTGACACATTTATGCCTCCTCACAGGGATGAAGACGATAAACGGCAGAGAAATACGAACAACCACACGGGCAAACAGGGCGCCGCGAGATGCAACGATTTATGGATCCAGATTCGCTTCTGCTGCTGGGTCATTTCAGGCCAAGCTCCCGTCCACGCTCTCTCTCCCTCCACGTCCACGGCTGTTTCATAATCAGCTCTGAAACATACGTTTATTTATAGCAACAGACAATCAAAGCACATGTGTGAATCTGTGACAGAGAGGGGGGAGAGCATGTCCATGTCAGCGGGGCGGGGATTGTATTTCGGAGCAACTATCAGCGTGTCCTTGTGCAAACTTAATAGGATGCTAAATATAAAGTATTAAAGCTCATCTCCCTCAGAGGACCAGGCTCTTTCTGCTCATCAGGACGTCAGACGCTTCTCACCATCGCCGTCATGTTCTTCCATGTGAGGTTTAATGCTCTTATGCTGGAGTAGTTTAGCTGTAAAATTTTGCAAAGTCAGATGAGAGCAAATGTTCACTCGTGATGCCATGTGTTAAAAACCTGAGGTATAAACGCCTTTAGTTACATGAACTTTCAGCAGGACTTTCAATCGAAACACAAGGACAAAAAAAAAGGCTTTAACTTCAAACTTGAGCCAAAACTTTGTTTCATGGCCTTGGGAGGAGATCTGAACACGACGTCTGTTTTTCTGCTGAGTTTCCCTCAACAACGTAGAGGACAAACTTGGTTCTCAAGTACATTTCATCCTTGCTTAAGAAAACAAAAAACACACCACAAGTGTTTTGAAGAAGTATGATAAACACACAAATCCCACTGCACGTGCTCCATTCACTACGGCCGATTCACGAATGACACGGGCGGCGCTTGCACAGCAGGATCTGATGAAAGACTTTTTTTCTGAGAGACAAACATGAAAAGATATGAGAATGGGAAAATTCACCTTGATGGAAATTGCATGAAAATGTTGCTCACTTTTGGAGTGCAAAGAATTTTTTTAAACACTGCAGATAACAAAGACTTGAAGGGACTGTGAGGACTTTTTAAGTGATCTTGAAAAAGCCTCAACTCTAGATATGTGTCAGAATATAATCCACAGCTTAAAATGAGATTATCAGCACTAAAATAGGTCGTAGAATTTTTTCTCTTGCCCAAAAAGTAGAAGAGTTACGGTAATGAGAACAGCTTGCATGAATTATTGCCTCTGATTGGGACATTGTAGTAGATAGATTTCTATGCAGTACTGTAATACTGTAATACCCCAAATATGACCATAAATTTGGTCTTTTCTTCTTGAAAGAACTGTTGGGATTTTTTTGCTTGCCCAAATATTTGAGGATTTACGGTAATTTAACTGGTAGAGCCCAACCTATTAAAAAATAGTCCGAAAATTTTAATTTTTTGGAACTGAGATGTTTATTAACCGTTTTAACAAAATCCACAAAAAATATTGCTTTATCATTTCACTTATGATATATTTCTTGTATCACGTTTGACACACTGGGCAGTTATGTGTACTATTCTAGCTATTTTATTAAAGTTTGAATATACATTTATTTCAATGCAGTGATTTTCCTGATAATATGTGAGTGGATGATTTCATGAGATTTTGAAAAGGGCCAAAATACAACTTGAGCTGACTGTAGTGATATGACAATCCTCAAGGTGGTAGAATATGTTTTTAAGAATATCTTTTTACAGGTTTTTAAAGAAACTATTTATCATTTTTGATGAGATAGAGGTTTTTGAACTCTGAAAATCTGAAAGCCGGACAGAGACGAGCAGCTTCGAGTGTCAAAAGCACGAAGGAATGGGCAAAAAAATGATGTTGTAAACTGTGTAAACGAATGCAGACTTGTTTTATTTATTTTAGTGTTTTGGGAGATTGGTGTTTGCATACACCGCCCCCTGCCATTTCTGAATGGACACCAACATTTGTGCAGAAAGCATAACCCAGTCTTTACTGGTCTTGGGCAAACACTCATTAAAAAAATAATAATTGGTGTTCTCGTATGGTGATGATCCTTATTACCGTATCATGAGATGTTGGTAAAGACAGGATTAGACTCTGTCTCATAACGTTCCATGTGATCTGACTGAAGGTATGTTCTTCAGTTAGATTTATGCAAATATACTCCACCAGTTCACTGCTGAGCATGGGCAGAAGAGACACTACAACCCCTTTGGACTCTCACACACAAACACGCAAACACACACACACACTCAAACACACACACACACTGTACCATTTAGAGAGGAAGCGAGGCAGTTCATGGCTGATTTTCATTGTTATTCATGTATTAATTTATTCGCTCATGGCAGACGTGAAACAGGGCTGTAATATGCAGATGTGGGTTTGTTTCTCGATGGGAATTTTCCGGTCCGCTGCCTCTAGCTGCCACTAATAATAAAGACAGGCAGAGGGGGTCGGTGTGTGTGTGTGTGTGTGTGTGTGTGTGTGTGTGTGTGGGAGGGGGGGCTTGGAGGGTCTAGACGGGTATAGAGAGAGAGAGAGAGATGGTGGAGTTGTCAAGATGCCTCTGGTCAAACACGAACCCCCCATTCCCTGTTCTCTCTCTCTACACACACACACATACACACACACACACACATGCAGGCAGTGACCAGGTGTGATCTCGCTGTGAAATATCTTGTCCTTGACATGAAGGTGAGCGTGTAGACGTGTCCTCTCCCGATTGTTGACAGCTCCCTAAACAGTAGGTTTCTCTTTCTGTAGATCAGCCGGAGATTTAACCCGTGTGCTGCTGTCATATGAAGAGGAGGAAAGTGTTTAATTTCTAATCCTCCTACAGGGTGATTAACCCCTTAACATCCTTCCAATTCTTATCTATCTACTGTGCTATGTTTCAGAGTTTATAACTGCAGGAGCATAAGGTCAGAATTCATTGGTGGCACTTTATTTGAAAGATTAAAGTCTCTAGTTTTAGTAAATGTGATGTTTTTATATGTGGGTAAAGTCCACATCAGGATAAATGCAGCAGAAACACCTTTTCTCCTCTTCATTTTGAACATCAGTAACTTCAAGATGCTTCATCCCAGACATAAAACATCCACCACATCACTTCTACACCTTGTCATCTACATCTGGGGGAAATTTGAGCTTTTTAGGTAAAACTTTGTAGGAATTAGAGAGTTTTTAGTCTCAGGTGCAGAGTTGTACTCACTGTCCACGCTCCTCGTGCAAACAAAACCAGCTTCATCAGTGCTCAGTGTCCTCTTTTTAGTCAACTTTGCTCTCTTTGTGGAAAGGTTCAACAAAAATCATGAAACTATAGTTCACAGTCACTGAATGTACTACTTCTGTTACACACATGAATGTGAATGAAATAGGTCTCGCCGATGCTCTAAAAGGCTACAACTGGCTTCATGTGAAGGGTAAGTTAATTGGTTAAGTGTTAAAGTGGGTGACAGGCGTGTTCGTCAATAAACGACCCTCTAATAGAGCTATGACACAAGACCACTGTGCACTTTTAGCCAGTCAAGCAGGGAGCACTTGTTGTCTATCACAAGCTGTCCTGGAATGAAAACTCAACATAAAACCATGAAGTCACTTTTGTCTTGCAGCGATAACCCTAAAACAAACATAGAGACTGAAATGTGAGGGATCAAAACTTTCTAACACACGTTGCATCCCGATGTTTGATGAAGGCGTTACTGTTTGTACTTAAATGACGACCTGGTGGAGGTTGAGAGGTTAAGAGATTTGGCAGACTTCCCTCCCTCTTCTTTATCATCTTTTAACTCTCATAAAACGCTTTTATATTTTACTGCAGCTGTGGTTGAAGAGGGCACGGTCGGAGAACGAGCTCTGAACAAACAGTTTGTGTCATCGCCCTGGACGTAAATAGAAAAGAACTGCCAGGCCGCCTTTCGGCAATTGGCTGTGAGACGTTGTTTTGTTGCTCTGGTTGTTGTAGTGTTTCACAGGAGTGGGCTCCTGCGGGACGGTCAGAGGCTTGTGTGGAGCGCTGCCAGGAGTAACGATGTCAAAGACAAGATGCTAACAGGCAGCGAAGGACTCGCTCTATTTTCTCTCCCACGCTGCATTAATAGCAGATATTAACCCCCTCCTGTCTGCGTGATGGAGCGCAGGGATGGCAGCCAGAGGAGAGGAAGAGGAGAAAAGGCCCAGGGAGAGTTTTTTTTTTTTTTTTTTTCATGGAGATGGATGAAAATCAAAGCTCATCTCAGTGTGATGTTAAAGTGGAAGGATGAGGAAGGAAACTGAGGTGCATTCAGGCTTTCAGCTTCAGCTACGACAAATAAAAGGGATGAACATGAATTTATGCATTTAGGATTTTATTTGGTAACTTCTGCAAAATATTTCTCCCCCATATAAGTTTTCTGAGGTTACTTTTCCAGAATCAGAGGAGAAATTGCTTTTTTAGTGTACAGTTAGTTCCATTCAAAAGTGTTCATGTCTCTGGAAAAAGATTATTCAAGCCGACAAGAAAAGCAAAATGCAGGAGGAGGACAAACTCTGTGAACCACTTAAAACTACTAAACTCATCTGCATGTCTGAACTGTGAAATTGTGAAATGTAATGTCGTCAATTATATAAATGGATGCTCATTTACATCTATTAATTATGTGACTGGGAGTAAACAGGATGCAGAAACTTATTCGAAAGGCTTAATTAATTTCCTCTACTATTATTTGGTCGTGGAGGGAAACTTGAAAGATGTGAGAAGAATCACTTGCAGATCAATATCAATAGTTGACAGATATCAACATGATTAAGACTCTTTGCAAATACAAATAGTGGTGAAGGAGGGTATTGGGTCTGTTATCATTTGAGAGAGATCAACACAGAAGCAGGAAACTCTAAAATATATGGCATTATCATTTTTCCTTATATCGTGCAGTTCTAATATAAAGGTATTTTAATGTTTGATATAAGCTATTGATTCAGTAATGTGGGGTTTTTATCTTAAAAATGGGGAAGTTCGTATCTTTGTGGTGATAATCTCGAAATTTTAAGACAAAGTTGTGGCACAAACATTTACCAATGTCGAGCGACGCTGAGATTTGTGTTTGGGGTGTAGTAGGTAGTACGTACGACTGCAGAACAAGAGGACACTAAACATCTGTGTGCGTACCGATAGACCTCGACTTCGGGTGAGGCATGCGCTCAGGCCGGAGTCCAAGCTGTGTCAAATCAGCGGAGTCTTCACCAGAGGCCAAATCTGTAGCGTATAATTAGCCTTTAATCAGCACCCTCATTCAGGCGAGCAGGAAAGATTAGCCCAGCTTGGGCTCTGCTTAAAATAAGCATTCATAAATGCGTGTGAAAGCCTGTGACCCATCGCATCCAATCATACACACACAATGCCGAGCCCCCCCCCCAACCCCGCGCTGTCCTCGCTCTCCTCTCTCATGTCTGTAAAGCTCCTCTTCATGCTCCCCCTCTCTCCTGTCTCTCCTCTGCATTTCTCTACAGAAACATTGGTCTCCTCCTTATTTCCTTTACAGCAATCTTATTGTTTTCCAATCTACGATGACACATCTTCACCAACTTACACTCGAGTCTATGTGTAACACAACCACCCCGACCTTAATGACACCTCCTGTGCTTGAGGGTCTACTTGGATAATCCAATATTGAGAATTTAAAGTGAGTGTCTTTATTATTTTTTTTTTTTTTTTTTCGACGACCCCAAGCTCTCGCATTGTAAAATCTAATCGAGCAGAACAGATTAGGGACGGAGAGAGACCCCGCTCGGCGTCGTAAATACGGTCATTACTTCACGTCACTCTACTTTCGGAAAAATTACCCTAAATCAATTTGACCCTGTATTTGGTCTTTCACAGAGAGAGAAGAGGAGGAAAAAAAAAAAAAACCTTCCTCATCATCAAGGCTTCAGCTTTCTTAAGACCAGGCTGCATGTTTTGATTGTTTAATGAATGTTTTTAATGATCCTATCTCTCTATTGGCTGAGATAAATGTCACACACAGACAGAAAAAAACCAGGAGACTTTCACTCTGTTACTCTAACTCAGTTATTCTCCTTCCTTCCTCACCTCGTCCTCATCAATGAACCATGAGTGAGTGTTCGATGTGTCCCACGAGACCTGAAGGTGACGTGATGCAAGACAGGATCTGTTTCTGTCAGTGCTCGTACAGGGGAGCGTTAATTTGTGTGCAATAGACTTTGAGTGTGCAAAAGAGAGGTCTATTTATTATTCATCTAGAATTGGTGAATATTGGTGCATGAATCCAACTGTGCAGGATTTTATTTGCACGGTATTTTTGATTAAAACTACTTTATGATGCTGGGTTGATAATCTGCATTCAATTGAATACGCTAAAAAGACAAACAACTTTTTGTTCAGACTGATAAACTGTAATTTTATTTGCAGATATTCACTCATTTTGAATTTGATGCCTGCAGCACGTTCCTAAAAAGCTGGGACAGGTACATCACTTTTCATTCTAAAAACACTCATGAAGTTTTTGTGTACTCTAGACACTAATTGTTGAAGCTTTGTCGGTCTGGACTGCAGGCAGGTCAGTCAAGTAGCTGCACCCTTCTACTACGGAGCCACGCTGTTGTAACAGGAGCAGAATGTGTCTTGGTTTCATTGTCTTGCTGAAATAATCAGGGACGTCCCTGAAAAAGACAAAGTGTCTTGGATGGCAGCAGATGTTGCTCCAAAACCTGTTTGTACCT
Organism: Thalassoma bifasciatum; assembly: GCA_008086565.1. Taxonomy (NCBI): domain Eukaryota; kingdom Metazoa; phylum Chordata; class Actinopteri; order Labriformes; family Labridae; genus Thalassoma; species Thalassoma bifasciatum. Next base: position 109,381 of record RPOG01001612.1, read on the forward strand.
TTCAGCATTAATGTACATGTACATTAATTTGTACTTTATCCTGAAATATCTGTGAAATTACAGCAGTCTTTACAAAAAGTTATCTCTAAAACAGCCTCGCAAACGCATCACCACTTTTTTTGTCTTTATCCTTATTCTGTTCTCTTCTTTATTCCTTAATGCGGATTCTTTTCATACATAGTGTGATAATTTATATTTAACTATAACTAATGTATTTCTTCCTCATCTCTTTGTTCTGGTATCTTTTATCTTTATTATCTCCAGTGAAATAGTGACAGTAACGCCTGATTCCCCCCCCCCTGGAGATGTTTACAGTGTTTCTGATTCTGACTCTGATTCTGAAACCCAGCAGCCCCGGGCGGTCTCTTCCTGTGATTTCACACACACACACACACACAAACACACACACACACACACAGCTCTACTGCAGCACAGAGATACTCTATAGCAAGATAAGGTAAAAAACTTGTGCTCAATAATTTGTGTAGGATGATTTTTAAAAGTCGTCATGATGGAGAAAGATAATGATTCTTTCTGGAAACTCAGACTCAGTGCTGACACTTTCATGACTGTAACTCAGTTCTCAGTTGCACATTTTGCACTCTGATGCCAAAATGATCTGTTTAACGTGAATGTGGATGAGTCTGCTTATATTTGGATTTCCTTCAGGTCAGTTCCCGGTATCAGGCGTTTCATCGTCCACACCCTCTGACACCACAGAGCAGTCTTAATGTGGTTTACATACCAGGAAAAACAATCACTGTGAGCGGCTGTCGCGTCGCGGCGCTCAGCCTGCGAGAGCGAGTGTGTGTGACCGGTGTGGAGTCCAGCTCGCTCCAGCCTGGCCAGCGATCCTGCTGCTGCTGTGATGAGTTTGGCTCATGACCTCCTCGGGGCCGTGCTGCCATATTGGCCGCCCGTGTATTGTTCTGTCAACAGCATCTGTTGGGCCCGATAAAAGGATTAGACCAGGCCCCTATAGGCTGGCTGGAGCGAGCCTGGATTAGCCAGAAAGGCCTATGATTTCATACATGTGAGCAACTGTGTGTGTGTTTTTGAGTGTGTGTGAGTGTGAAAGTAATTTTAACTCAGAGTCAATCCCTTCTACCCTGACAGGGATCGTTCAGCAAAGCAAAAGGAGGCCCCGAGTAACTCCCATCTTCTTCTCATCCTGCAGATAAAGCCTCATTTCATATATTTCCTCCGCAGACAACACACACACAGCTTTTTCTTCATGGCATCACTGTGAGGATGAACATGAATCTCAAATTGTTACCCAAACCAATGGATTTGAGGTCATGCCAAGGTCCTTGAATATGTTGCTCATGGCTGTTACATGCTTCTTCCCACTTCATTACACTCTGTCCTGGTTTTCCAGGGTCAGAGATTCAGCTGGGCAGATAAATACCTGCTTTAGAGTCACATGAGAAGCATATCAGTGTGGTAATAATTAGGAATGTCCTGATCCCAATCAAAAGTGTCAGATTGGGCCTGATTTGGCATTTTTCAATGTAGTGGTGGTCAGCGTTTTAGCCTTCATTCACAATCGATCGTCCGTTTGCCATCATCACGCAAAAAAATGCTGCTGGACACTTATTACTCAGTAAATCTGGGCTCTCTTAGATTGTCCAACCTGGTAAAGTTGTTGAAAAATAGTAAAATAAGGTTCATTGATTCTCAAAGTGCGACTTGCAGAAACATTCCTGGTGGCTTGCTAGAAATGTTGTAAAATAAACTGTTGGTTCTAATTTTACAGTACATTGCTTTGAATTTTTAAGGTTTACTGAAGTATTGCAATAAGAATGTGTTAATTGCACATTTCTGGCTGCAGACTAATTAATGCAGACTGGACAAAACCAACGTGCTCATGAAATGATTTCAAATGGGATCTTTCACGTTTCATTTTTTCCTTCAGCAGCCCTCGGCACAGTTTTGGGTTCCTAAATTGTCCCTCGGTTATCAAAACTTCAAGAACCCCTCCTTTATAGCATCCTACGGCAACTTTTCAGGGACATAAGGTTACAAAAAGGCAAAAACAAACAAACATGGAGCAGTCTTTTAGCTTAGCATTAGCAACTCCTTCACTCCAGTGTCAGTAGTGTAGAAATATATCAAACTATAACAGTCTTACAGTCACACATAAATGAGTTTATGCAGATCTTTTCCTGAGGTGTTCAATACGACACCTACTTCACCTACAGAGGAAAGGCTGCACTAAAAGAACAATTAAATAGCCACTTAGAGAGAGAGAGCATCCAAAAAGCTTAGGGAAGAAAGTCTTTTCACATCCCGGCTCACTATAGCTGTACAGCACAGTCAGTGACGACATATGAAGTGATTCAAACCATGTTGTGATCTGTTCGACGACACATTTTTCCTGTGTCTCTGCTGAGAATTGATTCCTTAATTTATATCAGTCTTACAGCCACGTGTGAATAAAATTATGCATCAGGATCTTTACCCAAAGTGTTCAATTCGACCAATATATCCCGCAATAACGTGCAGCATATTTCACCTACAGAGAAAAGGCTGCACTAAAAGAAGGTTGAATAAATATCCACTTAAAAGAGGGGGAAGCATCCAAAAAGCTTAGAGAAGAAAGTGGGATTTATGTTGCACCTGTTATCCATGGTAAATCCTGCTGTTCAGACACTTTGTTTCACATCCTGGATCACTATAGCTGTACAGCACAGTCGGTGACAACATAGGAGGTGATTCAAACCATGTTGTAATCCGTTTGACGACATGTTTTTCTCATGTTTCGGCTGAGAATTGATTCCTTAACTCAAAAAAGTTTAACAAGCACATGAGAATAAATTATGCACCAAGATCTTTACCCAAAGTGTTCAATACGACCAAAATGTCCCACAATAACATCCAGCATAGTTTGTCGCCAGAGTAAAGGATGCACTAAATTTCCATTTAGAAAGAGAAGGTGTCCAAAAAGCTTAGAGAAGAAAGTGGGATTTATGTTGTATCTGTTATCCATGGTAAATCCAGCCGTTCAGACACTTAGTTTCACATCCTGGATCACTATAGCTGTACAGCACAGTCGGTGACAACATGCGAGGTGATTTCAACCATGTTGGAATCTGTTTGACGACACATTTTTCCTGTGTCTCTGCTGAGAATTGATTCCCTAACTTTCCAGTTTGGGATGATTCAGCTCAGTTGAATCCAGAAACAAGAAAATCATGTGATAGTTGGGTGAATTTGATGACTTAAACATCCAAACTAGGTTAAGTTGAGTAGAGTTAATAAGCTCAAGACGCGTTTTGGCTATTACTTTGTACTGTTGGTATTGTTTTAAAAAAGCATGCAGCATCAGTTTTTCACCTCTTTAGCAAGATTTATTTCTGCAAAGCTAAGAATCAGATTAAGACTTGGTATCATTCAATATTCAGTATCAAATAATTGAATAATAGTAATCCCTCTAAAACCATGATGCTGTCATGTGTTGATAGTGATGTTGGCAGCAGTGAGGTGCACACAGGTAAAGCACAGTCCAGAGACTCAGAGGAATTTTCTCTGCACGTCCTCAGCCTCCTTAACTTCCCTCTGGGATACACAAATCCCCCCCCACCCTCCCCTAACCTGCCAAAGTGCTCAGGCTCCTGTGACATTCCTGCCAAGCCCGGCACCACCTGATCTCTTTGGTTCCACTCGATTCTGGAATTTGGCAGCATTTGGGATTAAGAGCGCAGGAACGGCTCACTGCTGCATGTGAGACCCGGGGGTTTGCTTTGTGTGTCTTTCCCACGTCCGTGTGTTTCCGTGTCAAACAAACAGGTGAGACCTTTAGTGGATGAGAGAGAGAGAGAGAGAGAGAGAGAGAAAGAAAAATGTGAGCTCTCCTCTGTGGCTCAGCACAGAGCAGAGAGAGTAAGAGAGGAGCTGAGGAAGAGAGTAAATAAACGAGTTGTCAGTCACATATCACTCCCCGTCTTTTCTTCTCCACACTGCCTCTAATCTCCATCGCCTTCTCCTTCCTCGGCTGTAATCAGGGAAAGGACTTCCAGCTGCTTAAAAGATGAAGCCGTTGTGCTGCGTGCTTCGTGTCATGACACACAATCATACCCACAGTTTCCATCCTCCCTTGACTGCCATTTCTCTCTCGACTGGAACTGACACGCATGTCGCCACCAAATTCACTTCAGACGTTTCACAGAGAAGCGGCTTTTCCGATCCCATTTCCTCTTCCTCCACCGGGGCTTGCATTTTAAAATGGCTGGCAGATGCCACGCTGCAGTGTGGTGATTGTTGGCGTGTACAGTGTGTCACTACGACTCGCTGTGTCAGGCTGCACCATTCATTCCCCAGCAGTCAGATTAATCAGACAGTGTTGAGGGGAGAGCGCCGGTCACCCTGCCTGCCTCTAATGCTTTCTAGCAGAAGCTGAGCCCAAGGATGGACTAAGAAGCTGGTGCAGGTTTAATCCAAATCCCCCTCAGGCCAACATGGTTGCTCTTCATATTGAGCACATTTTCAGTGTACGGCCTCTGCAGTATCACGCATTTACAAAACAGGCCTCTTTGTTTTGTAATATATTCACAATGTAAACATGTTTATATCACACTCAAAACCCAAAAATTCTCTCACACTAAGCTGCCAGCTCAGAAAACTTCATTAAATGTCAGATGAAGAGAATATCTGACTCTCAAACCTTTTCGAAACCACTCAAATATAATCGATGCTTTTACAACATGTGTTATTTGCTCTTTACCTTGAAAACATTTTTATCCTATAAGTAAAACCAGTCCATGTGCGTGAGTTAAAGTAACTCCTGCCCCTCTTTAGAGTAACTATCCTTTGTTGTTCCTCTCTTTGATTTAAAAGGCTCCACTTCAGTTTTCTCTGCTCAGTGAGTCAGGAAGGATCTCTGTTTTTCTTTAGTAAATGTTGAAGTGCTCAGTGGGATTAGTAAGTCCTCAGTAACATCCTGTTTGTGTTTCTGTCCTGAGGATCTGAGGGTTTTTGGGTTAAAATCTAAACTGATACATAAAAACCAACAGAATGTTGGATAAATGGATGGATGGATGGAGGAACACTCAATAATTGCTGAGAGATGGATGGATAGATGGATGCTGGATTAAGAATGATAGGAGGTAGATTTAGGGATAGGTGAATGGATGGTGGATGGAGCTTGGTTGTTGGATGAATGAATCAATGAATGGATGTTTGGTGGCTTAATATAGAGCTGAATTGATGGATTCTAGCAAGGTAAATAAAGATTTGGATGGATGGATGTTGGTTGGATGGGCGGTTTGATAAATGTTTGGTTGGTTGGTTGGTTAGTGGATGGATATTAGCCTGTTAAATTGATGGATGTGAGGATGTTTGGGTGGATGGATGAATAGATGTTTGGTTGGATGGGTGGATGGATTGTAGCCCAAAAAATGCATGATGGATGGATAATTGAATGGTTGTTGGATGTTTGGTTGGATGGATGAATGAATGTTTGGTTGGGTGGATGGATGGATGTTTGGTTGGATGGGTAGATGGATTGCAGCCTAATAAATGCATGATGGATGAATAATTCAATGCTTGTTTGGATGTTTGGTTGGATGTTTGGTAGGATGGATGGTATGAGGAATTAATGGATGGATGGATGGATGGATGGATGGATGGTTGGATGGATGGTAGTCTTATAAATGGATGGATGTTTGGAGTTTTGGATGTTTGGTCGGATGGATGGTATGAGGAATTGGTGGATGGATGGATGGATGGATGGATTGATGGATGGATAGTAGTCTAATAAATGGATGGATGTTTGGTCGGATGGATGGTATGAGGAATTGGTGGATGGATGGATGGATGGATGGATGGATGGTAGTCTAATAAATGGATGGATGTTTGGAGTTTTGGATGGATGGATGCTTGGTTGGATGGATTAATGGATGGTAGCCTAATAGATGGATGGATGTTCAGATTTTTGGATATTTGGTTGGATGGATGGATGGATGGATGGATGGATGGATGGATATTTGGTTTGAAGGATGGAGGGATGGATGTTTGGTTGGATGGATGGATGAATAGTAGCCTAATAAATGGATGTTTGGAATTTTGGAAGTTTGTTTGGATGGATGGTATGAGGAATTGATGGATGGATGGTTGGTTGGATGGATGAAAGTTTGGTTGAAGGAATGGATGGATGGATAGATGGATGAGAGAAGCATTCGAAGGACTTGGACAGACAGTTGGAAGTTTGGTTGGATGGTATGAAGAGCTGAAAGGTTGCATCATTGAAAGGTCGGATGATGTTGGATGATGGTTGGATGTTTGTGTGGATTGTGATATGTTGACAATCTCAATGTCTCGCTCTGGTTGAAGGACGTAGTTTTGTTTGGGCAGACAAAGCTGCACTTTTTTCAGTCTTTCAGTCAAACTAACAGTCTCTTTCCCTTCTCTCTCTCTCTCTCTCTCTCTCGCTCTCTCTCTCTCTCTCTCTCTCTCTCCCTCTCCCAGCAGACATCATCTACTCGTCTATTGTCTCGCCACCACATTGACTCCCTGTCACTGCCTCTATCTATAATTCAAAGCCTCCTTTCTGTCATCCCTGCCGCGCTCTTTCTTTCACACTGTTAGCCTGTTTCTGTCAAACACTTTTTCCTTCCTGTTTCTTCTCGTTGGCCTCTGCTCTCTATTCTGACACTCGCTCGCTGCCTTTAAAATGGCGTTTCACCATAAATAACCACATCTGTCTCTCCGTGTGTGTGCTCAAACCCCACAGCGTGTGTTTGTGTGTGTGTGTGTGTGTGTGTGTGTCCTGGGTCTCACTGATGATGAGTTCACACTTGCACATACAAGCGCGTAAACACACGGACACACAGATGGTGCACAGGTGTAAGAAGTGACAGTCCAGGAAAGAAGAGGAGCATCCAGCATGAAAGAGCAGATACTAGATTTCAGCGACGCTCGCGGCCCGCTGTCACTGCTCTGGGCTCTGTTATTTGTTTTCCTCGTCCTCCCTGGGTAACACTTGATTTGTGTCTTGGTGCGTGTGGGCCTTGTGCTGTTCCTGGTGACTGATCGGAGCAACAAGACTCTGCACCATAAAAATACAATACTAAGCTTCAACATTATGTTCTGTTCATCTCCAAGTCTGTACAGTTAACCCCTTACATCCCACACAATTCCGGCTTATTTTCCATACTGTGTTTCAAAGCTGTAAACTGTAGAACCATAAGGTCACAATTCATCAGTGACACCTCATTTGAAAGATTAAAGTCTCTAGTTTCAGAAAATGTCATGTTTTTTTATGTGGCTAAAGTCCACATCAGAATAAATGCAGCTGAAACTAACAAACACATTTTTGAACATCATTCACTTCAAGATTCTTCATGCCAGACGTAAAACATCCACCACATCACTTCTACACCTTCTCATCTACATCTGAGTGAAATTTGAGCTTTTTAGGTAAAACTTTGTAGGAGTTAGAGAGTTTTTAGTCTCAGGTGTCCAGACACTAGCATATACATTCTCATTTACCACAGTCTTGTCTGATGATTTGGTGAAAACAAAACCATCCCTATCAGTGCTCAGTGTCCTCTTTTTAACCAGTTTTGCTGTATTTGTGGAAAAGTTCAACAAAAGTCATAAAATTGTAGTTCACAGTTACAGATTGTACCTCTTCTGTTGCACAAATGAGTACGACTATAGGTCTCGCAAATGATCTAATTGGCTACAGCTGGCTACCTGTGAAGGGTAAGGTGATTGGTTACTGTAAAAGTGAGTGACAGGCCTGTTAGCCAATAAACGACCCTCTTATAGAGCTATTACACAAGATCAGCGTGCGCAATTGGTCGGTCAAGCAGGGAGCACTTGTTGTCTATCACAAGCTGTCCTGGGATGAAATGCAGCTAGAACCCTGCTGAAAACAAAGACTTGCAGCTTTGTCAGATTGACATTGAGGAGGAAATGCTCTAAGACTGTGAAGCTGCTGTTATTGATGAGAACGGACACGACAGACAGACAAACAACGGACTTTACAGGAGAAATTTCACCACTTGGAATAATTTGATGAAACAACACTTTTGATATGTTTGAACTCTGGATTCCTCTGGTGGAAAGGAGAGTGAATATTCAGGGTACGGGCGTCAGGATGTGACGTAATGACCCCAAACAGGTAGGACGTCCACGTTGTTGTGAGTGATTCTTTCACTAATTACGTTTTGTTGGTGAAGAAAACTGTGAAACAAACTTAGAGACTGAAATGAGAAGAATCTGAACTTTCTAATGTAGTTAAGCATCCTGATGTTTGACAAAGGCGTTATTGTTTATACTTTGATGACGTCAGAGGAATGGCGACGTCCTGGTGGAGCATAAAAGGTTAAAACAGTTTCTCTCCTTTTCATAATTCATCCTGATGATTCCTCTGCTATGACTCATATTTGTTCTGTGCTGACACACTCACACACACTCACACACTGTTGCTATGTGTTTTTATGCCCCGTATGTTTATTTATTTGTGTATGTTGTTCACTGAGGTGGGGGTGGTGTTGCTGCAGATTGTGCTCGGTCCAGTACACTCCCCCCAACCCCAACCCCCCACCCCCCCACCTCAGTCAGAGCAGAGCTGTCTCTGCTCGTCAGCATTAGCTTCGCGTGGCACCGTGATCCACCCCGACAGTCAGCCACAGGAAATGATGGGACGTGAAACAGCCCACAGCACCCATGTGACCCGGCGAGCAGTGATGGGGAGGGCGGACAGGAGGTCAGGGAGGGGGGAGGTGGGGGGGGCTTGGTAGAAAAAAAAAAAAAAACGGGAAGGCGGTGAGGTGACGTGTCCTCACACACAGAGGCAGAAACTGAAGCGCTGCCAGGTTTGCACGACACAGACAGAACACACCACACCTTAGCAGGCACAGACAGAGAAATCTCTCTCACACACACATTCACACACATTCACACACACACACACATTCACACACACACACACATTCACACACACACACACATTCACACACACACACACACACTGACATTAGGTGCTGTGATGTTTTATCCGCCTGAATGGCGGTGAAATGAATCTCAGCATGGCTGACTCTAAACCTTTAGGATCGTGCTGTTGTTCTTTAGCTCCACATGCCTCAGCTGCTACAAACACAAACACACACACACACACACACACACACACACACACACACACACACATAAACCTTATACAGTCATCATTGAGTGTCTCAGATGCCTCGTTTTTCATTTGATTTGAGACCAAATTTGCTTTCATTCAGAAATAATCAATGGCTAATGAGTCACTTTACGTTTGTTTGTTTAGATTATTTATCACCATTTACCTTTCGATGTAAGATCTGATATTCCTCATTCTTAAAATGTATGAAACTGTAGTTTCTGATCCTGCAAAAGCACTCAGTCTGATAATAAACTTACTTGATATCTGATTTTTATGACATTGCATCACATTTAAGGACATTAGTTAATATCGAGTAAAAAAAAAATAGCTCAAATTGCGACACTAGTGGTAGGCAGATCAATCTAAAGTATCTATAAATCAAAACCAGCGTTAGATTCAGTATTGATCAATACTTGCATGATGAGATCGACACCTAAAATAATCAGTATATCACTCATTTCCGAGATATTATTGTTTCTGTTATTTTTAATCCACCAGTATATGTAAGCTGTTTTACAAAAATTGTGTCTTTTATGCTAAATTATGATAAATACGGTGGCCCTGAAGGCCAAAAGGAAAAAAAAAACATTTAAAAAAGCACAAAAAAAAATCTCAAAACACAAAAAGATTTCACAAAGCATAAAAACCTTCCCCAAATCAAAAGTATATTTGAAAGAGAGAAAATACTTTTTTCAAAACGAATACATTAAAGAGAACACAAAAAAAGCTTTCTTAAAAGAAAAATAAAATTTAAACGGACAAAAATATTTTTTATGAAATACAAATAAATTCCTCAAAACACCAAAACCTTTCCGACAACAAAAAATATCTCACAGAGGAAAAATAGATTAAAGAAATAAATAAGTAAATTCCATGAAACACATAAAACATAAAACAAATCTGGTGATAACACAGATCACATATTTTGTGATAAATTTATTCGTGTTTTGTAAAATTTTTGCTCTGTGAAATATATTTTTGTTCTATGGAATTAATTTTTGTCGCCTGAAATATTTTGCTCTTTTTGAAATATTTATTCCAAATGGCCTTCAGGGCCACCGTAGATAAATGATGTTATACAATAAAGCAGAAAAAATTTGTAGTTTTTTTAGTTTTTTACCTTTGTTCATAAACAGAAATATCAGTTTTAGTGTTTGTGTGTCGTTATCTTGGTTCATTTTGACAAATTGCTGCTTTTCTGTATAGAAAGTATCAGTGTTGGTGTTGATGTTGGCGACACTGGCCCGTTTATTTCCTTGGTGTTGGATCAATACCACATTTTGCAGTTTGGCACACCACTATACCAGACTTTGACTTGCAGGAGGATGAAATATTTCAGAGGAGGGATTCTTCCCCGTCTGCCTGTCATTCAGGGTGTTTCCTCGCTGAGTTATTCTCTCGGGGCAGACGGAGGTTACGGGCTGGGTGTGGCTCTAACTGAGAGAGAGAGGACGAGGAGATAGTTCAGGGTTTTTCCAAGCCTCTAACTGTCTAGTCTTTCACTTTTATGACCCTCTTTTACTGATTTTCCAGACTCTACCATCAGGTGGGTCAGACTCTGTGTCACTTCCCGATCAGAGTGAACCTCAGTGTTTCCACTCGTCGCTCGTTGGATTTCTTCCTCACACTTTTCACCTTCGATATCTTTTCTCACTCCTGTGGATTGAGCTGTTTCTATCCTCTGAATGAAAGTCTGCTTGATACTGTCAGACTGTGTCAGTCTAACAGAGAAAAGCGAACGGTTTCTTTGTTTCTCTGTAGTTTTCACTCTTTGCTCTTACAACCCCATCTCCACTGAAGTTTGGACGCTGTGTAAAACATAATTTGCAAATCCTGTTAAACCTGTATTCAATTCAATGCACTACAAAGACAAGCTATTTATTGTTCAAACTGATAAACTTTATTTTTTTTTGCAAATATTCACTCATTTTGAATTTGATTCTTGTATCACGTTCCTAAAAAGCTGAGACAGGGCCAACAAAAATACTGAGAAAGTTGAGGGATGCTGAGAAAACAGTTGTTTTGATCATTCCACAGGTAAAGGATGGGACCAGGTTCCCAGATTTGTACAATTCTACAATTTTATTTAGCAGATGCTTTTTTTTCCAAAGCGATGTACAACACAAGCAAGAAGATAGACATGTAGGAAAAAACCGTAGTAGGTGAGACAAAGTGCTTTGAGTAAGTGCAATTGGCCACCAGTGTCATAAGGTGCCAGAATTTTTTTTTTCAAAATGTATGAATAAAGTCATAACTAATAATTTAACAACAGCTGCAGCATTACTGAGCACACAGTGACACTCAACAACAATCTATATTCAGCATGATCAGAGCTGAATATTCACTGTGAACTGCAAAAGTGTTCCCTGCAGCAGTCGAGTCTTGTCAGATTTGTCAACAGCTGCGTGAGCTAATAGTCCAACAGTTTAAGAACTATAGCCTCGTTTCCACCAGGCAGTCTGGTACGGATCAGTACACTTTGGTAAGGGTCAGATCAGTAAAGCCTGATCCTGTGCGCGTTTTCACAGCCAACCGTACCCTGCTTGATGGGCTGGATGTCGAGAGCCGCGTCAGCTACGTAACGTGTGACGTCACTGCAGCGCTCTGAGCGTTACACAGTGTACCCCGCGAATAAATACAAGGAAAAAGAAATTTGTGGCATTGTAAACAAAGATAAAGATGGAGGATATCCAGCAACTCTTCTACTTTGTGATCAGCTGTGGCTCTTTATTCCATGACGCAATGAAGCTTTGTTTCGGGAAAGGCTGTGTGCGGGGTTGTGTGTTGTTCTTTATCACCGCTGCGGCACGGGAAGTTACCGATCTTTTAACCAATCAACTACCGCAGTGATTATAGCCCCACCCCTGGGGCCGGTTTGGGACGGCTTGGCACCCCAACGGAAGGGTACTGAAAAGTGGAGCGGTACGGGTCGCTTATTAGGGGACCCGTCCCGCTTTTAGTCTATGGAAACGCTACAAAATGCGTGCAGTACTGAGACGAACCGACCCGATCCGCTTGGTGGAAACGGGGCTTATGTTTCTCAACATCCAACTGCAGGAATTGATGGATTTCATCATCTACAGTCCATAATATCATCAAAAGATTCAGAGAATCTGGAGAAATCTCTGCACGTAAGCAGCAAGGCCCAAAACCAACGCTGAATGGCCGTGACCTTTGACCCCTCAGGCGGCGCTGCATTAAAAACCCACATCATTGTGTAAAGGATATTAGCACGTGGGCTCAGGAACACTTCAGAAAACCATTGTCAGTTAACACAGTTCATCACTACATCTACAAGTGACAGTTCAAACTCTACCATGCAAAGACAAAGTCACACATCAACAACAGACTGTTTTACATAACGTCCCAACTTTATTAGAATTAGGGTTGTATATCTTTGCATGTTAACATTCATATTTTGCATTTTTAAATTCTGTTTGTACTGACTTCAGTTGCCTTTTTCTTTTGGTGTTACTTCTACTTTTCTTGAGCATTTTTAATATTTTGATAAGAGTTTCATTGGAGAACGAAACATTTCTTTACCGTCCACATGACAATTAACACTTTGTATGTTAAACGTGGTGCAGAGGAAGCACACTGCTGTGACTTTAAGTGTTGAATATTTGGAGGAATTCTCTTCTGGATCCCAAAGACATCTTCAATAAAACCTCAGACTATTTTGGAAATGTAAAAAACATAAATCACAAACTCAGACATCCTAAATAGTTAAGCTCGTTCATTCTAAAATACTCAGTCACAGATGACGAAAGACCAAATGTTGAAGTAAAAGCATTCAAGTTGTGTTCACAAATTATGATTCTGTCTGTAAACTCAGACAAACAAAGTTTACTGCTGTGAATTAAAAGCTCGTCGTTCCTGACTTCATTTCACTGAATTAAAGGGAAAAACAGTTTGATGAGTTTTTAACACCTTTAAGGCAATAAAAGCTTGAAGTTGTGAAAATATGCAGAGAGAGGCGCAGGTTTTGTTTTATTTTAATACACTACAGGCCAGGGAAGTCTAATCTGTATGTGTGAGCACGAGCAGCCTTTCCAAAACAAGAAACAAAGTCTAATATGTGGTAATGTACAGCCTGGAGCTTCTCCTCTGATAACGAAGAAGAGATTGATTTCTGGCCTCGTGCAACGTCTGTCTGTAAAAGCAATGAGAGCAGAAGATGATTCTTTGTTCAACATCAGTCAACCTGGCTTTTTTTTTTTCGCTCTAATCTTTCCCACATTTTCTAAATGGCTCTCACAGGAGCTCTACATCAAGCTGGCAGCCCCGAGAAAGCCACTCTTGCATTTTTCACCCTCAGAAATGCGTCTAAAATGAATGCAGAGTCAATGAGCTACAACCATAATGCACTAAAATTCAATCCCTTTGAATGATTTCTTATGTAGCAGCGACACGACTGAACTCCGTCAGAGAATAATGACGAATGTATAACCCTTTAATTACGCTCTGAAGTGCCAAGGCAGCAATTACATAATAAAAGTACAACCCAGCATTATTAATTCATTGTACTGTGTAAGTCATTCTCTGGCCTACAAAGTGGGAAAGAAAGAGTGTTTAAAACTAGCTCTAACTAACACTGGGAAAAAAAGGATCATTATTTCTATTAAAGTTCATTTATAGCCGTGTATTAAAGAGTCAAGCTGCAGAGAGCGGTTATCTCCACGCAATCAGCTCGCTGTCTCTTCAGCACGCTACCGAAAATACGACCACCAGATAAAAACATAAAAAGTCACCCTGCAGAATCTGCCGTATTTCTCATTAATTTCTCGTGGTTGCTCTCGTGGTTTAAGGGGGATTCAAGAGGCGTCTAAATATGTGAAGCTTATGTCAAACAAAACAAGAAACTTTTGAACTTTTAGTGTTTCAGAACAGAACTGCAACATTAAAAACAAAGAAATTGGTTCTTACTAAGACATATTTCGTTCTTTAACCCTGTGGTGCAAATTGGTCACTACAGTAAACACCTATTTAAAAGTTATTTACTCCTAAATTCAACGGTTCATGTGGTGGAAATTCATATTCGTCTGTGTTAGGATATTATTCTTTTTCTTAGGGCCTGAAAAAATGTTTTCAATTTTTTTTCAAACATATAAATATATTTAAAAATGTTATAGACAAACATTTGAGGGTGAAAAAGCTTATTAACTATAAATTATTCAGTGTTAAAATGGATGAAAGAGAGTTAAAATGTTTTGCAAAACATTAAAAAAAGGTTATTCATTAAATTACAAAAAAAAAGTCATATTTACATTAAGTTCACACTGTTTTGTGTTGAATGCTCAGTTACAAATATTTGAAAAGATAAATGAAAACACTCAAGGGAAAAATCCTGACACTGACTTTCATATCAGTCATGTTCCCCAAACATCCACTTCCTGTTTTGCTCCCCTCTGACCTTGGAAACTGGCGCCGGCCATTGAGCAAAATAGAGAAAATTCAGCCACAACAGCACATGAGTGATCAAGAAATATTCATGTAGCCTCTAAAACCCAAGCAAAATTAATTATTTATCTCAATCATCATAATGTAAACAATGTAGGAACATTATGCATGAAGTGAAATTAATAAGTGATGCAGTTTTATAGGTCTTGACATTAAAACCAGCCCACGGGAATGTGCAACTGAAAGACTCCAGACTAGTTGATTGCCCACTCCAGTGGTCCATTCGAGCAACTTAAACTGATGTCTTGAGGAATAAACACATAAACACATTGGTTTCATACTATAGCGTAATTTTGTTAAGCTACATGTCTGTTCCTATGTGCAAATTCGCACATGTAATGGATGAAAGACACTGCTGCGGACAGCTGCTTTTTTCTCCCTTAGTCAGATTGTGTTTCAGGCTTTTTCTCAATCATTTTACTGGTAGAATATTTTAAAACATCAGGTCAAAAGCCAGGCAAGGTTGCTCAAAATGTAAACAAGAGGCAGAGGAAATTTCAGATACAGAGTCATCATATGCAGACTGTAAGTTGAGTGTTTTGGAGATAAGGTAGTTTGTTAAAGGGAACCCCGACTGTAAGGACTAACAGGCATGAATCTGCTTCAATGTTTGTCTCGAACTAGAATTTGTTGTGAAAAGAAAATACAGTTTAAAACACAGTTTCTATCCTTTGGGCGCAGCCATTGTTTTACTGCCGCAATGCATTCTGGGTTGATGACGTAGATTGGTTGCTTGGTGCCGAGCATCTGGATTTGGCCGTTTCCTCACTACTAGTCGCCGTAAGTCACGAGGTTTGAGGAGGTAAAAAAACATAATAATGCCACATGTGGCTGCTTTTGGGTCCACTTTTCAGTCCAAAGGAAACAAGGAGACTGATGTTAGTCTGCACAGCTTCCCAAAAGACAAGAAAAGAAGGAAGTTGTGGGAAATCACTTGTGGGCGTAAACAACTTCCCATGGAGCCGCGGCTATGTTCTGGCCACTTCTCCCCAGAAGCATTTGCTGCATTTAGCCGGCCCATGCTGATGAAAGAGCTGACAGGTGTGGGTCATTATAAACGGAGACTAAAGCCAAATGCTGTGCCGACTATTTTCCAACACAAACCCACAAAACTTCCTCTGGAAACCACTGAAGTCCGCTCCAGGACTTATATGATCCTGTATGAGATCCAGCCCGGTGCAACCATATGACATCACTACCCAGACGTTACTGCGGCGTAAACAACAATGGCGGCCTACAGGTGAAAATATTTTTTCAAATTTTATACAAACTAAGATATTTTGAGAGATTTTATTATCGTTCTTTTGTAGCTGATAAAAACACTTATCATTTAGGAAAATGACGTTCTGGTAGCCAGGGTTCCTTTTAAGGTAGTTTCTGGTCTGTAAATATATCAGGAGACTTTTCCTGAGGGTCAGCAGCAAATTAAAGTCAACTCCTGATAATGCATAGGTGTGGTGAGTTGTAGAGTTTGTTGTGAGAAATTAAAGTCCATCAGAAAGTGTTAATGTCACACAGAACAACTAGGAAAAAAATAGAAAATCTTAAAATACTGTTTCTGTTCAGACTACACTCTGGTTCAAAGCCCTTCTTTTTATAACGATGTTAGTGCAATTAAAGAATTCACATTAAAAAAAGAGAAATGCAGGAACATCAGAGGTATCAAAGCACCACAGGGGGTCAGTGTGTCAGAAAGTTCGTTCAACAGAATGTGAACAGTTTTTCACACTGTTCCTTCATTTCTGCAAAGCGTCCTGTTATTCCTGGCTCCACTTACGTCAGACTCCAGATGCATGTGTGTGTGTGTGTGTTATTTTTTTTTTTTCTGCTCTTGAACGCTAAGCAGACATCAGGATTTCCGCCTGTTTGTCGTTCCCCTCCTCCTCCTCCTCCTCTTCTTCTTCCACTTCTGAATCCACACCAATGATTTATTTATGACAGGGAACCCTACCATCCTCTCCTTTCCTTACATCTCTCTCTCTCTCTTTCATGTTCTCACTCTCTTTCTCACACACACACACACACACACACACTTCTCCCTCTGCCTCTCCTCGTGTTTGTCTGTCTGTGAAACCATATGTGACAGTGATGCTAAATGGTGCGTCCTCACTCCTGTTGTGATGAGATGAAATGTGCAGGTGGCAGGACTTACACACACACACACACACACACACACACACACACACACACTCTCTTTCACACACACTTCCTCTGCCCTGTCATGCTGAGATGACAGTGTCACCCTCCTCTGGGGTTAAATCACATGATCTTGGTATTCGACACAATCTGCTGTAATTTTTCTCGTGTCACTTAACGACGACATCATCAGCTCTGAGCTTTTAGTCTCTGACACACGTTAAAGCGTTTTTCCTTCTCACTCTCATGTTTGATAACTTAATGTCCGTGTCAATCTCACTCATTAATTTAACCCACAGGTCTGCACATGCTTTATTTAAAGCCGTAATATGAAACCCTTTTCTACCCACATACTCAAAAAGGAAAGTTATTGCTCATAGTTTTATGAACAGTTCATGAAGATTTTATCAACCACAGGTGGTTAGAAAAGTTGTTAAAACATTCAAAGATCTCCTCCAGCTTCACTTTTTGTCTCAGATTTATAGTCTTTCATATCAGCATTGAGTGTCTTTGAAGAAACTCTGCAGCATTAGACCAAAAAGTACTTTTGGTAAAGGAGCAGACTTGAAAAAAATATGCTCTTGCACAGTTTCCCTCCACGGTAAAACAATATTGAAGGATATTTATTAAATCTGTAAACATGCTGCGCTGCACCTGCTCTGCGTTAACACACAAGCTGAGTAAACTCACAGTGGTTCACAGTTTGTCCACCTCCTGCTTTTTACCTTCTTTGTAGACCTGAATAATCTTTTTCCAGATTTAATGAAGAGTAATGTTTAGAGACATTTCCAGAACAAGCACAATGCATTTAGTGAAGAAGGTTTCACCTGGAAAGTGTAAAAGGGGCGATTTCTACAGGAAGCAAAGCAAACTTTAAGCTTTAACGCTTTACTGTGACGTTAAACTACGACTGTTCTAAGTTTTATGGCAACTAGAAATTAAGAATAAAATGAGCAATAAGAAGATCCAATTTTAGAGCTGAGAAACAAACTTTAAGCCAGTTCTGACTGAAGAAAAAGCTGAACAAAGCTCAGATCTGAAAGCTGCTGCTTTTAATCCTGAAAGTGTTAAATAAAGCACCTTTTGTGATTTTATTAACTATAAACAAACTGTCAGGTGCACGTCACTCTGCCCGACCCTGATAACAGCCCTGATTGGATGCCGAAGAGATGTTCAAAGATGTTGGATAACCTTGCAATTTGTATACTGAGCATGCACATATTGCAATGCTGATACTGATATTTTTTTCTGTAACTTTTGGGAGCATACTACTAAGTTTTTCTCCTAAACTTGCAGAAATCCTATTATCTCTATTACTATGTTTGGTGTTGGTGCCTTGGATGAGTGTAAAATAAGATCCACGTTGAAAATCTTTGCCACTTTTCTTGAAATATTTCAAATGCCTTTCTCGAGGATGAATAACAAACTGATGTATCTTAGATGTAAAACGAGAGAATTTTTCACACCGACAAAAATCTCCAGCTCAAGTGCACAGCTTTCGCCAATTACAATCCCACCATCCAAGCTCTGGAAGCTCGTGACAAATGCAAGCGTCGTTTGAAAGTGATGTCGTCTGATCCCGGCTCCGTGCAGAAGCGTAATGACTGGCAGGCTAATTTATGAACAGCGAAAAAAAAAGGGAGAGCGAGCCCCGCCTCTCTCTCTCCGCCGTTCCGAGCCAGCAGCCTCTTCAATTAGAGCCAACCTGCTGCAGAGGCCGAGGAGGTAATGGCTGGCAGAGGAGGAGGCACACAGCTCACTCTCTTTCTCTCAATAAACAATTTTCATTCCTCAAACTCTCCATCGCCCCCTCTCTTACTCCAATCTCAAAGCTGTCTCCCACCTTTTCTCTCTAACCCGTCATCCTCTCTCTACCTTCACGGTGACATCCTCGTCTAAAGTAAACTTTGCACTCTTTAACTTCTTTCTCTCCTTTTCTTGAAAGTCTCACACCGTTCGCTCATCATCTAAATTGACATCTCTCTATCTCCTTTTCTCTGCCCATCAATTTTCATTTTCTGTTGCCATATTTCTTCACACTTCATCTCTCACTACAGAAAATCTTCCCCCACACCTTCTTCCTTTTCCTCTCTCTCTCTCTCAGTTCACATCTTTTGGCCTCTTTCTCTGACAAATAAACAAATGAATGAGCGCTCTGGCTGGAAACACCCTCGGAGCGTAGCAGCTTGGCTGGCTACCTGACGGACTGACGGCCTGACTGACTGAGACGCTAACTAACTCAGTGACAGAGACTGACAGGAGGCTGGAGGAGCGATGAGAGGGTTGGCGGTGAGGAGCTGAGGTAATTTAAAGCTGGGTGGACATGCTCAGACTCTGATGGGCGATGGCGTGAGAAGCGGCGTCACGAAAGTGTCCCTGATGGAAACGAACTGAAGGAGCTTGTTGCAAAACTACGTCTCTGATATAATGACGACGAGTGTGAGAATCGTGCTCTAAAACTGGAATAAGTATTTCGATTGTGGATCTTTACAAGAGAGAAACGAAACGCCATAAAGTGTTCCTGTTTTACAACTCTTTTCTAAAGTAAAAAATATCCCGCGACGAAAAAGTGTAGAGATTTTTATATCTCAAACGTGAAATAGAAGCATCATGGTATCATTAACATTTTAAATGTATATATGTCGAAGAGATGGAGAGTAGCCACCATGATACATTGATGCTGCAGAACTGAGCTGTTAAAGGTACAATATGTAGAAACGAGAACATCTCAAGGTCAGATTCGTGACGGTGGCCTTGAGGGACAAACAGCTCCTGAGATGCATTTGCAGCATGATCCTGCTTTAGTCATAATTTAATGTCACAGTAAAGCGTTAAAACTCAAAGTTTGCTTCCCTTTTCTCTTTCCAAGGCGGCCCATCTTTATGAAATGCATTGTGCTTATTCAGGAAATGTCTCTGAATTTTACTTTCGATTGATTCATGTCTCTGGAAAAAAGATTAATCAAGCCAAAAAAAGGCAAAATGCAGGAGGCGGACACACTCTGTGAACCTCACATCAACATGAGTAAGACTCTTTACAGCACAAATAGTTTTCACGGAAGCAAAAAGAGACGAGAGAGTCATTTCAGGGAGAATTCAGCTCAATAAAGCGAAGCAAGAAATTAAAAAAATATCACAATGCATACCTAGGGATGGGTATTGATACGATTTTATCGATCCGATTCTCTTATCGATTCCTAAAGTAGGATTTTACAGGTTTTCTTTGTCAGCAACATTTTGTAATGTGTGTAAGTCAATAAGTCTTAAATTGGACAGTGGTTCCCGATATTTCAAGACATGAATAAAAAAAAAAAGCACTTTTCAGCTTTCTGTGAGGAAAAAGTGATGGGCAGAATCTAAAGGTGGGGACATGTTGCACACTCTTGTACAGTTGGTGGCGGCATGAACCTGAATGTTGTTTGCGACCTGCCATTAACTGACAGAAGAAGAAGAACCTGAAAACAACTTTTCTTTAATCCTCCTGTTGTAAAACATCTGCCTGTTAGTATTTGGACATTCAGAGTTCTCTGTGTTGTTCTTAAGGAGTAATTGTGACATGTTTCTGTGATGAAAGTTGAAATTCTGTTTTGAAACAGAAGTTATATCGATGTATGCTCACGAGTAGCATGTAAATGGGACGTCCCATATCTTGTTAGCATCGAGCTGGCGCTATGTTTACTATGCCATTTTCAGTACAATAGTACAGTGGTTCCCAAAGTGGGGGTAGGGACCCTTTGGGGGGTCGCGAGACATTGATAGGGGGTGTACCTTACACAGGGTTTTAGCTTTTGATACTTGTTAAGTACTTGTAAAATAGGTAATAACACTCTTATTTTCGTTTTTAACCCCACTTTCTATTATATTTTAATACGTTTGTCTTTTACAAAATAGACAAAAAGTGTAAAGAAACAAGTTCAAACTACGGGTGAACTCAGCAAAGTGCACATTAGTCGGTAAATTTTCGATCAATCAATTAAATTAAGTATCCTCAGGGAGGGTTTTGTTGGTTTTTGTCTGTTTTTGGATTGTCCCATTAGTGTTGTACCACAGCAGGAGGTCACCAGTCCCTAACGCTGCTATTTTGGGGGTCACAGGCGGAAAAGTTTGGGAACCCCTGCACTAGTAGATGTATAACATGTAAAATGTATTGAATATGAATCTTTTGTGAGACAGTAATGTACATTTCTTTGTGTGTTCAGTTTCTAAAGTAAAACTTGAAGCAGAAAATCCTGAATCAGAGTTTTCTGAAACTGTTATGTAGCCGCTGAGCAGAGCAGAGGACGTAAGGTCCAAACGCTGCGGCGTAAAGAATCGATAAGAGGAACCGTTAAGCAAGAACACGAACGATACCGATGGATTGAACCATTTCTTATCGATTCCTCGGTCACAGGTAGCAAAAATATTGCAATATCATTTTATTCCCCAATATTGTGCAGCCCTACTTTAGGTGTCAGTTGAAGGACAAGAAGTGAAATATTCATTTTATGTCAGAATATGAAAACCAGTCCCTGTTAAAGTTCTGCTCTTTGAAGGAAACTCCGATTTGATTGCAGAATTTGCAGTGAAATATCTAAACACAAAAGAAAAAAGATTTTCTAAAACATCTTTCACTTATGAATGGAGAGGTAACCTTCAATTTTAGGTGTCACAACTAGAAAAGCTGTGATTTGTAGTCGTACGCTACGCTCATTCAACTCTCAGGGTTTTTAGTTTCGTTTGAATAAATAGTATTTTAACCAGCTTTATCACTGGTCTAAGGGAGAACTTGGTGCTCGCTGCTCTGGCTCTGACCTAAATACTTGTTCCCAAAATAATTCTTTTAAATAAGCTCATCTCACAGGCAGAGTATAGAGTTTAGAGTTTGACTTAATACTCGCCCAAAGAAGCGAGCACATTGGCTCCTCCTCACAAATCCGTCACACTCTCAAATCTCACGCTGAAATTACGACTTGCTCCTTTAGGAGAAACTGCTGCTCTCGTGTCAGATCGGCCTCAATCTGATGTCTCTCCTCATGAGAGCGTAGAGATGAGAGCGTTAATACATACTAATGGTATTTACCGAGTCGCCCGGTGCCTCGTATCTATGGAGATGAGTGACGGAGCCCGGAGAGAGGAGAAGGTCAGGCCGTCACACTCAAGTCTAATGAAATTGTGTTGTCTTCGGACGACTCTTTCTGCACCTTCCTGCTTTTTCTCCTCCCAGAGTCAGACCCTCTTTTTAATGAGAGTCTGACTCTGAGAGGAGGAAAACAGACGCTCCTTCAGGGTGTTTGATGACCTGGGAATCAAACCCAACGTTGGATGATCATGTATCTGTAAACGCAAACAGAGTTTAGTGATCTAAGGGTGAAAACAGGAGCGATTTAAAAGTGCACTCACGTCTGTTCACGCTGTTGAAACACAGAAGAGGTGACGACTTGTGATTATCATGAAAGGTGCACTGCAAAAACGGAAATCTAAGCAAGTCATTATGTCTTATTTGTAGTAAAAATTGTCTTATTGTTCTTAATTTGAGCCACATTCACCAGACCAGGTCATAAAAATGTCTCATTTCAAGTTTTTTAAAGACAAAAATGAGGCATCAATTGCTTGTAACAAGTAAATAAAAATCTGCCAATGGGATAAGATAAAAGATTCTTGTTTTAAGACATCTTTCTAATTTCAAGAAACTTTCAGGCGAATTCGTCTTATCCCATTGGCAGATTTTTTTGACTTGTTACAAGCAATTTACACCTCATTTTTGTCTTAAAAACACTTGAAATAAGACATTTTTATGACCTGGTCTGGTGAACGTGGCTCAAATAAAGAACAATAAGACAATTTTTACTATAAATAAGACATAATGACTTGCTTAGATTTCCGTTTTTGCAGTGTGGTATACCAGGCCCAAAAATAAAAAATTAAAGTGATCTCACTGGATCCAGGGAAGAGCTGATGTCAGGAAGCAGCTCCTTCGTTTTCCTCCGCGTGCAGCAGCACCAGGCTGTTGTTTACCTCCGTTGTCATGACGACCGACATTGAGCCGCTGTTTTACTTTAATGAAATCTTTTGAAATCTTTTTTTTTCCTTTAAAGACCACGGTAGCACAAATGTTGGTACAAAATTTGTGTGGCGTTATAGATGATATGCACAGCACTTTAGCGCAGCTGTGTTATAAGATCCACGCCCACCGTGAGTCTGTAGTCGGGCAAGAGGAAAAGATAACCAAACCGAGTAGAGTTGGGCTGGAATTGTATGGTGGAAAAGGGTCATTAGACACAATGTCTTGCTTGAATTTCAGTTTTTGCAGTGTGAGATCACAACAATATTTAGCGAGCCAGACTCTGTGTGGTATCTTTCCTCCTGCAGAATTTCTCTGCTCTGCTTGAATCAATCATTAATGACGGTAACAAACACCAAGAAAACCTCTTTCTCAATCAGACGTGAAGTTCATCTTGTCGTCTCTCAGGAGCAGCGTGATCGATACCTTTCAGCCACATCATGATGTCCAGTGTTTTCGTCTTGGGGCCACAGCTGTTTGTGATTTTGCAGAATGTAGATTATCCTGCTCCTGTCACCTTCAGTTAAAGCAGTGAGCAGGTTTCTGTTTATGTGCAGCAGCAGCAGCAGCAGAAGAAGGAAAGTGGTCCCCTCAGTGTTTCTGCATCATGACAGAAAAATATCCGCACTCTTGTTTTCTTGTTGCTTTGTTTTAGTGAAAGCGATGCAGAAGCGAGGGCACAGCGGGGTGTTCATTCCACCGCTTCTCAAAATGATCCTGCAGCGAGCTCCACACACTTGTTTTTCTCTTTCAGGGGATTATCCAGTGGTCTCCTCCTCTGCATTAGAAAACAATGATACTTCATTTCTCTTTAGTGGCCACACGACTCAACTCAGCTGCCGGTTTGTTTCTATTTGACGAGTTTGTTTTAAGGTGATTTGTCCTTCATGTTAGTGTTTTGCAAATTTCAAATAAGAAACTCACCAGAGCCTGAATATGACTGATTAGAGATGAATAATATTGCAATACATTTTAAAGTTTCCTGCTTCTTTCTGCTGCTTCAAACCTTATGTGACAGTAACCATACGTAAAATGTCAGATGCACGTCACTCTGCCCGACCCTGATAACAGCAGGTGAGATAAGGTGGAAGAACCGTGCAAGTTGTTGCTGTAATACACTGATTGAGCGTAGACAGGAAACAGAAACTTAACTTAAAGGCTCAAATATGTTACAATATATTACATAACTTGTGAATGAATATTGTGCCTGATGATGATCAGTAAATATGACTCAGGATGGTTTGAGATGCAGTGTAATAGATTTCTGCAAACCCAAATTTTCAAAAATGAAGCGTAGCAGTGCATGAATTAAACACGCTGACTTGGAAATGTGGATTTAACAGTCGAAGCGTCACCGCTGAGTAATGTTGTCGTGTTTTCCAATTTGCATGTAGTGACATCTTTTACCACACGCAACAAACCGGCCTCACAAATCATCCTGGCTGCATCCGACCGCCCGACGTAAAGCTCGGGTTGGAGTCGTCCCCGTCTTCCTAAGCTCGAGGTTTGGTTTTCCAGGCAGACGAGCCGACGGTTGGCAGGAGGCGGCAGGAGGACCCAGCTGCCCCTGTGTCCCCCTCTCTACCCAGGAGGGGGGCAGCTTGGTCCACTGCTGCCCGGGTGAATTGTGAGGAAACAGAAAGCTTGATCAGAGGGGAAAGGTAGTTCACACCCCACATAACACTCTGTCAGAGGCGATATTTCATGTTTAACGAGAACTCTCCTTTCCACGCTCGCTGTGTACCCGGAAAAAAACGACCGATTATAGAGTCTGATAGTGGAATAATGACACTTCAGGGCACTGCAACGACAGCAGATGATCTTAATTATTCTCAGTTGTGGAGTCGATAACAGGAGCAGTTTTGGCACAATTTAAAAGCCCGATCCTGACACCGACTCGGCAGCACCAGCAGGAGTTTCTGCCAAACTATCAAGTGCAGAAGAGAGAGAAAAGAGCAACAAGAGAGGAGATTTTGTAAGAGGAGATGGATCCTCAGTTTGAGGAGGGGGAGAAGAGGCAAAAGGAAGAGAAGAGAGAGCGAGAGAAAAGGCAGAGAGGGAGCAATTTAATGCTGTAATTAAGTTCTTGATAGCACCCTGGGAGATGTGCTTTGGCGTAGCTCCAGGACAGCTTAGCGTTGCACCACGGCTCTTCAACCCACAAGCTATGCCCCCATATACACACACACACACACTTATACACACACACAGAGCATTTTAACAAACAGAAATTTAATGGGAGCAGGCTCTCTCTGCTCTCCAGCCAATTCCAAGTCCCAGAATATGTGTCAGCTTCACCAAACGATGCATCGACAAGAAGAGACACAAAGGAGGAGCAGACTGGCGAGAGAGAGATGGCTGTGAGGAAGCATCACTCGCAGTCACTCTCACGTCGCTCTCGCTCACACACTGGCGTGCACACGAGGCAGCTGCCTTGACAAGTGCACACAAATCATCCTTACGAGAGCACGAATGGAAACCTGTCTCAGACAATATTCCTCTCTGTGCTTTAACCTCTTACGCTCCACGGGGTTGTCAACGACCCACTCGCCATCCATATGACATCATCAAAGTATAAACAGTAACGCCTCTGTCGAACATCAGAATGCTAAACCGTGTTAGAAAGTTTAGATTCTTCTCATTTCAGTTTCTAAGTTTGTTTCACAGTTTTCTTTACCAACAAAACGTAATTAGTGAAAGAATCACTCACAACAACTGGGACGTCCTACCTGTTTGGGGTCATCGCGTCACATCCTGACGCCCGTACCCTGAATATTCACTCTCCTTTCCACCAGAGGAATCCAGAGTTCAAACATATCAAAAGTGTTTTTTCATCAAATTATTCCAAGTGGTGAAATTTCTCGACATTTCAGGCAACAAACAGACAGACAGCACAGGCAAGAGTAGTTATTGTCGTCGAAGTGTCAGAATCTCGTAAAGGAGGAGTTACAGTTAGACTGTTTCGACGTTCAGAAACAAAAGTTGTCCCAAGATCGACGTTCTGATTTCACTCCCCATAGTTTTCTGTTGAGTTTTCATCCCAGGACAGCTTGTGATAGACAGCAAGTGCTCCTTGCTTGGCTGATCTTGTGTAATAGCTCTATTACAGGGTTGTTTATTGGTCTGTCATTCACTTGTACAGTAGCCTTCATAGGAAGCCAGCTGTAGCCATTTAGATCATTGACGAGACCTACTAGTTGTCATGCATCTTCATTCAGGTTCATGTTTGCAACAGAGGAGGTACAATCTGTGATTCAGAGCTACAATTTCATGATTTTTGTTGAACCTTTCCACAAAGAGGACACTGAGCACTGATTAAGCTGGTTTTGTTTACACAGTCTTCTTAGTGTTTGGTCACCTGAGACGAAAAACTCTCTAATTCCTACAAGGTTTTCCCTACAAAAGCTCAAACTTCACCCAGATGTAGATGAGAAGGTGTAGAAGTGATGTGGTGGATGTTTAAAGTCTGGGATGAAGCATCTTGAGGTGATAGATTTTCAAAAATGGCTACAAAAAAGCAAAAAGAGAAGGTGTTTCAGCTGCATTTATCCTGATGTGGACATTTTTGCTGAAACAAGAGATTTTAATCTTTCAAATGAGGTGTCACGGATGAGTTTTGAGCTTATTGTTCTTCAGTTATAAGTTTAAAACTTACTATGTGATATAAGCCACAGTAAAGTGGGGTGTACGGGGTTAATCTTTACAGTTCTGCTGCTGCTGCTCCTCTCTCTCCTTTTTCGGCTGAATGTCAGAACATATGTGGTAGAAACAGCAGTTACAGGCAATAACTTTACCAAGAAGTTGTCCAGTGAGGAGAGAAAAGTGGCTGATCTGAAAGGTGCTCACAGAGAGGAGGAGGAGGAGGAGAGATAGAGGTAGGAGTAGAGAGAAAGATGACAAACAGAGCTAGAGAGAGAGAGAGAGAGGGAGAGAGAGAGAGAAGAGAGGCAATTACACCCAACCCCTCTCCTACAGCCCAATTCCTCGCCTCCTTCAGGCCAAGCGGAGCAGCGGCACGAGCGAGAGGATTTTAACCGAGGATAACGCGCATCCATAGGATCTGACATTTCTCGGGGATTGGTCACTAAAGACGGAGGAGCAGGAGCAGCAGGAGGAGCAGGAGGAGGATACAGTATGGCATAGAAAGACTCGGATCCTGACAGATTTTTAAGAGCCTCTCAGACTCCAGGACGTGAATCCGGATCGCACCTGCATGTGCGTATAGTGCGCGTGCTTTTCACTGTTGGGGATAAAAAAATAAATAAATAAATTTTAAAAAAGTGCGTAAAATCTGACCGTTTTTACGCACGGGAAACGCGAGCAGAGCTGGAGAGACGCGGACACGCTCCTGGACGCACGATGCTGATCGGTGAGTGAGGATGAAATTTCGTGACTCAACTTTGTAGAATATGGAGTCAAATAATCAGTATGGTTACAAATCTGTCATGTTTCTCATGTGAGGGTGAAAACGCTTTAGAATAATCCGCTGAATTAACGCAAACGCGGAGAATTCAGGGTGTTTTATTGTTGAGCTTCACGTGGATTTGATGTGCACTTCGTATTTTACGCGTATGGTTCATTTCATCGTCTCGTCTAAGTTGCTGCTCTCACTGCTGGAACTTCACTTAGATGTTAAAAAAAGAGGGGGGAAAAACTGTTGGAGGAATAATCTGGATGATTTTCCTCCTCAGGAAGTGTCAGTCTATAAGAGCGGAGTGGAAATCTCACTCCTCAGAGAGATGTGACCCTCATGCCCCCTTTTCACTCTGACTCTGTCAATATCGAAATGCAAATTAAAGATCGACGAGTTGAGAAATTAAGCAGCAAATATGAGTTTTAAGTAGGAATTGATTTCATCTTTGCGCTGATTGGTGGATTTATGAAGCAGGATTGATCAGAGCGCAGAGGTTACAGGAGGTTACGCACATCTGTGTTATGACATAGAAGAGTCAGATCTGCTGTATGATTAATAATTCATACCCAAATGTTTGTGCTTTTATCACTGAGTTGGAGTTCTCAGGGATTGTAGATGTTTCATAAATAAACAAACCCACATATTTAGATTTAAGATCCTTGTTTGCATTTTCAGCTCTGTCTTATTTCTGGTTTTGAGCTTGAATATTTGTTCAGTGCAGACATGGACCCCCACGCTGAACCCTTTCACACCACTCTATCTGTTGTTTTTCTTCCCTTCTTCAACCAAAATCCAACTCTCT
Organism: Thalassoma bifasciatum; assembly: GCA_008086565.1. NCBI lineage: Eukaryota > Metazoa > Chordata > Actinopteri > Labriformes > Labridae > Thalassoma > Thalassoma bifasciatum. Next base: position 137,365 of record RPOG01001612.1, read on the forward strand.
CTCTCTCTCTCTCTCACACACACATCAGAGT